>CM076089.1:28297320-28313320 GCA_038088585.1 Chrysina gloriosa
ATTATATCTATTTTATTGCATTTTAGAGAACTCTGTTATTGTTAGATTCCATAATATTTTCATTATTAAATTAAACTTGCAAAGGCACAGTCACTACTTCTTCACAAATTATCTCATTACTAGTATTTACTGTAAAGATTGAACACGATGTGAAATAAAAAAAAACTAACTTAAATTATGTATTGTACTGCCTGCCTGGGTCTTAGATTCATGGATTTAGTCTAATACACTGTTTAATAAAAGGTTGAGTGCTACCTCCTTTCTGTCGTTAATTGATGTTTTCAAATATAGCCATTTTGAGTTACTACCGGTATCTATTATAAAACATTTTAGAGAACAACACCGATGAATGTTTACTAAGGAATTTGAAACATCTTATTGAAATAGAAGGTTTCTGCTTCCGCGAGATCGAACAATGTGTTGGGACAGCAGTGAAGTTCGTAATTGACGACCCAAACCGTGTCGTTATACGCTATAGTGTTTAGAGACGTATTTTCGTGAACGGGAAATTTAATGTGACTTATACCGCGAGTGTTAGTATCTTCTGGACCATATAGACCATTTCATATTAGGACGAGAAGAATGTGGGTGACGTTACGGACTCATTCTTTGCGACTGCTAGAACAATAAAACGCGTTGGTGATATGAACAGTGGATTTGTTTTTCGTTACTATTTATTTCGTTTCCGTCTACAAGCTGATGAACATCCACGTATATTTGCTTCAAATTAAAGTAAGCACATCTGAATATGGTTGCCATTCATTTTGCAATTAGTCGTCAAGAGATAGTGAATTTCAAGAGAATACGACGGTACCTTATGTCATTAACCGCCGAAGTTTTGCTACGTGGAATTAAATCGAAGATGAATGTGTATCCTCAGATATCTCCTCCTCCGCTATAAAAATGTAATTGCAAGAAAAGTGAAGGAGGTATCTTACAGGCGATCATGTAAGCATTATATATGTTACAACTAGAAAGGCTATATATAGGAAATTTATATTGAACTTGCTTGTGGATCTAAGCATTTTTCTGCCCTATGTTTAATGAAACATTTGCCCGCAACGATGTTGTACATTTGACCAAGATATTCTATTCTGAAGCGAAAATTTAGTTTGTTTGGAACCATGGATTACACTACTGTTGTGTTATAGACGGTATATTCCCATTAATTAGTCTCTCGTGATGCATTATCCAAATCTAACAGTTTTTGATCGGGGTTCTTCCGCCATCTGTATCACTTCTATCATGCAAGTTTTGTCGTTAATGGAATTACAAACAACTTACAGAGAACATTTATTGGTGTGGTATCTTCGAGTTTGATCTAAGAATGAAGAAATAATGTGTTTCTACCAGGTTTAGATTCTATTTTCACTAGTTCACAAACTATCTGCTAGTCCTGTCGCGGACGAATTGGCGTACAGTGCTCGTAATATGTACATATATGGAAGGATTTACAGTGATGCAGTTAAAAACAGAATGAACATGAACATGAAGAACATTGGATTTCATATGTGATACAAACGCCTAGGACAATGTTTGATGTCTGCCAAACTGTTTATATGAAAGACAAACGTGGGCGGAAAGCCTTGAGAACAAAATATGCAGTGCTGTAATTTTTAAATTGCGTGGTGCTTTTTCGTAGGTTATTAATTTTTATAATTATTTTGTCATTCCATTGTTTCTCTTTGGTGAATATTATTAACCCTTTGGGATTACAATGGGATGTTACGTGAAATATGTCAAAACAGCTTCTTCGTCATTCATTTTAAAAGTCTTCTGTACTTAGTATATATATATATGTATGAACAATATGTATCCCATTGTAATCCCATATATATATATATTATATATTATATATATTATATATTATATATATTATATATTATATATATTATATTATATTTATTATATTATATTATATATCTTCAATATGTTGAATATGAATATGTTCGCCAAATTTTTATGTTCCTATGTAGAATTGGCAATCTGTGCAATAATAATAGGTTATAATTGGCCAGTAACCAGGAATTTGTCCAAAATAGTCATTTAAAGGTAAAATATGTTTTCTCGAACCTTAAGATGACGGGCCGTCGCGTTCTAAAAATCTAAATGTTATCATTGCTTTAAAATCACGTTATTGTAGCCGTAAGGCGCTTGTGTGTGTCGGTATTTTTTAGCTGGTAGCTAAAATTTGCAAACATTCTCTCTTTTAGATGTCCGGCATTATAAGGTTCGCTGCCTATACGTATAGCCAGTTAATTACTTGTACTGAGCAGATCTGTTAAAAAAATGAGTATAAAAAATAAAAGAACTAAAAATGAACAAAAAATTAAAAGAATTTATATAAAGAATGATGAGGAAATAATAAAAAATAATTTAAGAGGTATTTCGAAAAAATAAAAAATTAACCAAAAAATTGAACAGAAAAAAAAAGAAAAAAAAGAAAAAGAAAGAAAAAACTGAGAATGAGAAAATTAAAAAAAAGGATAAAGAAGCGAAAAGAAAAAAAAAAAGAAATATATTTTGTAAGATACATTAAGTCAACGAACTTTCATATTTATGTTAAGTTAACCGTCAAGTTACCCGAATTTATTTATGTAATTTAGCGCAAATTTGGAATTACAGATTGTTTTTCTATTTATACTTAAATTTTGAAAATATCAGCATTCCTTCTATTGCAAGTTATTTGTAATCGTTATTGCAGGCCAAATTTAATACTTGTTTTTATATAAGACAACCCATTACGTACTACTCCGTAATGACTGATTCATGTAAGTTTTTTATTCATCATTTTCATTTAATATTCAGTTAAGGGATGTTGATGTGAGTAACAATTTAGTGCGTAACTATTTGTATCGTTATAGCTTACCATGCGTTACGATTTCTGCAGTTTTGTAAACTGTTTAATTTCCTATAAATTGTCATTAGACCCAATGTTGTCTATGTGCTAACATTCAATAGCAGATATGTCCTTCATTTGTGGGGAATGATAGTTGCTAAATTACCTCAATTCGAATTGTTGTAACATGTTGTCTGGTAATCAAAAAAACTCTCAGAACAAGATTGCATAGTAAAAATAAGTACGAGTTGGTCTCCAGCTTTTCGCCAACCAACATTTTGCAATGAACTTGCATCTAAAGATTGTTATTACCATATGTACAAAAAGATATCCATTATATCCTGGAATATTTAGGGTCAAAAGTAGTAGTTTGTATTATCACAGTGTAAGCCTTAATATATTGACTGCCATAACTATCATATTTCATAGCCAATGATGTTTTTGTTGAGACATTGATTATCAAATATGATAGCCATGATGTATTCACATATCAGACTACGGCTATCAAAAACAATATCACTTAGATGCAAATCTTGTAGAAGTTTGAATTCTGGCCTCCCTGCGATGTGCTGAAGTATGATAGCCATGTTCTGTGCTGAAGAATATCTGTTTAACTATTTACGGGAAGCCGCAGCAATTATTTTTTTAGTAGCCAGGCAAAAACTCATCTCTATCATCCAAAATTTAGTCACATTGAAGAAAAGAAAACTTACTTAAATTTAATGTTGAAACCTATGCATTACGAAAAAGAAATATGATGACCGCCTGGTGAACATAACAAAATTGGTTGGGTAGTCAATGTGTTAAAGAGGATTAATACTAAACTATGGCTTTATTTGATTATTGTTAGTGGAGGTATTGGCAACTCGTATTTTTGGTAGTGTAAATTTAATAATACAAAAGTTGTATAAGCTCAATATGTAGATATGAACTTAATCAACCTACTGTAATTTTTAAGCAAAGCCGAATAAAGAACAGAGGGAGTGAATGAATTAATTGGAAACTGTTTTCTTAAGTAGTTAGTCTTCTCTTTAAAACTCATTCCTTGAACGGCGGAAATTCATTGTGTTTTATATCGTATCTACGTATAGAGTGAAAAATGTTGATCAGGTGCCTCTTGCATTATTTTACTGCCAACATATTCGGCTGTTAATGTTTTCGCATTAAAATTGCTGTGATTTTATCTGACTTACTAAAATTATTCTTTACAATGAAACAATTTAGAATTCTATTAGAGTTTTTACCATTAAATGTAGGGTCGGGCATACAGAACGAAATAATTTGGTTGAGCATACATATAACCTATGAGTCTCTCACATGTTAAAATCTGATGGATTCACATTTGTAATGATCAAAATAACTAATAATTTAGGTTCTTGTTGGGTACATGAGTGAATTATCAAATTATTATACTCAGATTACTTTCATAATTACTACTCAGAATAAATAATGCACAAATTTCGACTGTAGATCCAAAGGAGAGCTGTTGCAATTAATCATATCGTAAACAATGTATTAAATTATCATTTTAAACATTAATCATTAGATTCTTTTTTGAATCCCTTATCGTCAAAGCATCTTCGACACCTTGCAGTTATGTCAGCACTCGATAGAACTTATTAAAAGAATTAGTAACCTTTTGTTTATTTCTATCATTATAAGGTAAATGATGGAATATCAATTCCACTTAACAGAATGGGTTCTCGCTGTTTTTAAATATGTACACATATTTTATACACAGAAAAATTCCTGGTATTAAACTACCCCCTGTCATGAATAATACAATGACACGTTTGTCATGCGTAAAAGGAGTATAAGTTATATTTGTCTCTAGGTTATTTCCCAACAAGAAATTGTCGATATTAGAATAGCTTGGAACTAAGTAATAAGGATATAATTTTTGTTGGCAAAAGTAGTTTCGTGTACTGCAAACGGTTTAATGCAAATGGCGAGGCACTACAACATTTATATTCAATTCGGGACCTACTCAAGAATGACTTTGAACTGTACATTCTTTTTAAATTAGCTGCTATCTTTTTGATTAGAACCTTCCTTGGTATAAAATTAATGCCTTGATACATACGGATCAACACGTCTTGTGTTGGAGAATATGCAGAATTGTATCAAATTTGCAAAACAATTTTTCAGTTTAAATTAACACCTAAGACATATATAAAATATTCAAATAACACATTTTTCCCACCGCGGTTTAGTGGATTTTGGTTAGTAGTTATTTTTGTATTAAATTTCGAAAGTGATTATTTTTGTCACTGCATTGTACATATCTGATCGTACTTACAAATCTAACTTGCATACACCACACAGCTGCAATAACGAATCCTACACTGTTTTGTTTTTCATTTGTGTGGTAAATGGCGAAAGCTTTAAGTTTTATTAATTCATGTACTTTTGCATATGCGTATATTTATAACACAATTATAATTCGTTGATGCTGGTACACTAGGAAGTTATTTTACATAATATGAGACAATGCTTAAGTATTGGATTCCAAAAAAAAACATTTGTTGGTTTTCATAATGCCTACTATTCTCTTAACGATGGTTATAGCTGGATAAAAAGAAACTGTCAGAATTCTTGTTCAAATTTCAATGGGTTAACGTGCAGAATGTTTTATTAGTTGTGTTGCAATCATAATGCTGATAGTCTACTATGAATTTTCAGTTGATCGATATGTATATATATATATATTTTTCGTGACCTTTATTATACTTATCTTATATGATAGTTCTCTACCACAATTAAGCCAATTAAACAAGACTGGTTTGAATGATAGTTATATTTCCAGAACGTTTACAAACGTTTTCGGAACACCTTCTTCAGTGAAAATATAACTAGATAAATGTATAAACACACATTTGTTTTTATTTGGGAACTATCAACAAAATAACTAATGACTATGATTTCTTGATATAGAGGCTATGTAAACAACTTTTATATATATATATATATATATATATATATATATATGTATATATGTTCACTGTTCCAAAAACGTTTGTAAACGTTCTGGAAATAAAACTATCATTCAAACCAGTCTTGTTTAATTGACCTAATTGAGGTAGAGAACTATCATATAGTTGATCGATATAAGAGTTTTTATCTTCACGTATTCTGTCGAATTTTGTACTAAAATGGGTTGGAGGTAACACAATTGAATATATGTAAACGGGAAACTTGAAATCTTTTCTACCACGTAGAGTTTATGCAGAATACAGAAAATGTGCGGTCTCTAGTACCGAGTTATGGTAGAGATCGTTGTCTATACGTAGAAATCACGCATCATCACTAACCTTTGATGTAGTCAATGTGCCCATTATCTGATTCTTCGAAACGTACTGTTCTGCATTTATTTATGATCACATTTTGCCTTTCCAAACTGTTACTAATGGCGGTTCCATATTTGCATCAATGTCATACCACAAATGCTATCGTTTACCAAAGATTACGAAGTGTTTCAAAAGGATTCGAAAATATATGCCAAGTTTAAATTACTTAACCAAGCTAATGTTAACGGGATTTCAATTACAACATAATCCGAAGCAATTGGATTGATTCTATTATGCTAACCCTTAAAAAATATGGGTACCTTTGCATTGCTGATTTATTTAGAAATTTTAGTGACACAATTCAAAATCCTTCTTTGAAGGTTAAACGAGTCACATTATATCACACAAAATTTAACCGTCTGTGTTACGACGTTTAAAATCTGACTCTTTTGGGAATGGATGGAACCCAAGAAATAAATGAAGGTGAATTGGCAATTAACCTTCCAGAGGCACCAATACCTGAATATCGTTAAAAAGGATATAGACGGATTAAAGTGAGTTAAGAAGAAAAAGGACGAAGTACTTCTGGGCAAAAGTGGAGCCAAGTGGAAGTATACGAATAAAGGTATGCTGAAGCAAACGACAATTTCCTTTCTGAAGCAACGGCTGAGAAATTCAGAAAGAGTATAATGACCCCGGCATCAATCGTGATAATGTCCAAGAAAATTGTAAGCCATTGGTATTTTGTGCGTATTCCTGTAATTCAAGAAAAAGAATTATTCGCCGAACGCTTCATCACCAAAAGAGGAAGGGGACTAGTTTTTGATTTGTTGCTAAATCTGAAACTATACTATACTTTCATTCAAGCTTTATTATCTTTAAATTATGTTCGCTATGTGTCATGTATCGGTGATACGTGTTTTTAAGAAGCAGTCATCCAGTTTCCTTTATTTTATAATTCTGATATAACCTTGATGTCTAAATTAGTACATTGAATATTACCTATCGTACTTTGAGAATGTGGTTTAGAGGCGTATAATATTTACTCCGCTTATAAATCGATTATTAGAGTATCTTTCTTTAGTATATAACATATTTAAAATTTCGTTTGGACTATGCAATACGATACAGTCCCCCTGTATTGTATATATATAAATGAGCTAAATAACATACGTATCTTTGGATTAGCTCTACTACCACATCACCTATAGTAGCAGAGGTAATCAAAATATCAGTTAGTATTATGGACAATGTTGTCTAATAATGTATATCACTAAAGTTTGGGCAATTATTCGATCATCAATCTTATCTTACCAGTTATTACATGCCGCATGTTTTTTCTGATAAAGCAGCGTAGAATATTAGCTCTATTTAATATTTTAAAGTGAAGCAAAGTACTCGGACTAATACATATAACTCCGTAAATAAAGGAATACATGAAAGTGAACATCGCTCTTAAATTTAATATTCATTAAAAATTTCCTTGGGTACATTTATCTATTAGATATTACTAATGGTGAGGTAATTATTGGGTTCCTAGTTTTATATTTACAACGTTAGTTTAATATTCAATCATTCAACGAAAATAGAAGACTGTCCCAGTAGTTAGGAAAATACGAATTATCCCCTTAGTTTTATATTCGTTACCAATTGATTTATACGTTTTCATTACCTCTAGGAAGTTAATTAATTACTGGACATACGGCAACTAGCCATTGAGACCAGATATTTTATTTACTTATACCCCGAACTACTCTTTTTCATTTTTATCTGAGGTAACACTTTTGTACCTTTTCGCCTGCAATACTTTGAACCAACAATTGTACGAAAAATGATATGTAGTGTAAAATTTATAAATGTCGGCCTATACTTTGGTTTATGTTCAGACACATTCACTGTTCACTGATGTATGCTATATTACCAGAGCGTGATCACTAGCTTACACTACTTGTTTTAATTTAATGAATTTATTTTGATAGTACACTCTAGATTGGCAATTGGTATTAATATAGTTTCACACAGTTCAGTTGTATTACTATTTGCTGAAATTGGATAACACGAATTATAAAAGCCAGTTTTCAGTAGAAATGCTCACCGTTTTACTAACAAAATGTGTCGTCTATGCGTCAATATCTTTTTAGTTTTATTCGCCATAAGTAAAACAGTCTTCACACCTTTAACTGTTTCTAGCCACCATTTCATCGTTTTCGTTTCTACACGACATTAATCATATAGCTAGCTTTTTCTCAAAAATTTTCAACGACTACCCGTGTTTGCTTTGTCTGTGTGTCATCTAAATTCATTTTACTAGATTGTTAATTACATGGGGATGGGGATTGATTGATTGATTGCTTGGTAATTGATTAAGCGGCTAGCTTGACACCTCCCTTACGTAATAACATTAATAAGATATTGGTGAAGGTGAACGTGGAGAGTGCAAAGGGTTAAACTAAGCTAAAATAAAACACGTATTTATTTGCTTGGTAAATAAAACGAACACTGTCCTTTGAGAACGTATATTAATTGTATTAATTGAATCATTAAATAATTAAAGCAAAAAATAAGATAATTAAATGCGGTTTAAATTTGGAAAATGCGTAGTCGTACGTTTGTGCGTGAATGGGTGAATGAGTGGTGTTGAGTAATAATATGAACGATAAATCAGGTAAATTAGACCGATAGGGCTAACTTACTGCGTGTTACCTGAGTTTGAAGAATGGCGGAGACGGGGGCTCCGATGGTAGTCGTGTGTGTGAGTGTATGAGCACTTACTTAGAGGCAATAAGTGAAGCGTTGAGTGTGTGGGTGTCAGCAAGTGACTTCCGAAAAATTCGCGCGATTTGTATTTAAACGTCGCTGAAGGGTGTGAGGGGTTACTAACGGTAAGCGACGAAATTAGAAAGTTGGGGTGGTCAGTTTACGAAGAATATGCAGGCCTTTTTTTACCTACTAAGGGACCGACGGTCGGAAAAAGGATACGAACGCATACTCGCAAACACAAAATTGCAAAAATAATTTTAAATAACTTTCCTTCAAATGAACGGAACACAGATATTGGCTAAAATATTAAGAAAGAAATAATTTAATCGCGTATTTAAAATGACGAGGGAATTATTTTAGTTAACGAAGTGTAACAAGATAATACCGGTGTAATAACCATTGCTCTTAAAGAAATGATTCAATTTATTTCTATGAATTAGATATATACATATATACATATATATATTTACATATATATATATATATATTCCGCATCCAATTCCCCGATGTACAGAATAAGTAATGTTAACAAATGTCGACATGACTTGAATCATAAAAATTTAAATCGAATTGCTAAGAAGGTAAATATCATTCCTATTCTTCATGTTTGTTTATCATTTTAATTTAATTGTTCTCTCTAACTCTTTACGCCAAAATTTAAAAGGAATACGTTATATTGATAATGGTCTAATATCAGTGTACCGGCTGTAACTATCCCTTTTTCTACGACAGTTACTTCCGCGATTAATGGTTGCATCTATTATGTACCATACAAACTTTCCCTTCTCGAATTCCTCGCCAACCCGCATTGACCTGATGTCATGGTTCGTCAGTGATGGTAGGTGGGGTAAGATTATGCAGAAGCCTGCGACCAATTATACCTTATTCATTCTGGATTCGGAAATTTCACAAAACAATTGGCGAACTGGTACATCACTCACTAGAAAGATCTTAATATGTATATGAAACATTGTTTTCATTTCCATAGAAGAAGGGCAACACTGTGGTTTGTTGTACGACACATACATCGCTTACTTAACTCTTGAGAGTTTTGTTTCGGCCAATCATTATCAGAAAATGCCGAAAAGGATAGTATTCCATACTATAATCCTCATGCTAGACGCCATGAGTTGTTTTATAATATACAAAATATACATTTTTTTCTCTCTGCCCATCTTCTACTTATCTTGATTCTTTCACCATGTCATCACGAGAAAACAGTACAGTACTCGACGTACGTTATTCGCTTTATCATCATCTTTCTTGACAGAATGTGGACCTTTTAGGCTTATGCTGTGGCTTAAGACTCATTGATATAACGTTAACCGTACGCAGTGAATCTTTGCCACCTATGACGGTTCACTATTTTTGAGCTCTGCTCTGCAACGCGGTCATTGAATGATTGTCGTTCAGTTTCCAGCCGACTTTTGCTAAAGAAAAGGCTTCTTCGTGTAACACAAGCCCTGATAAGCAGAATGTTGTTAGAAAACGATTTCGGTTTGGCGCAATTAACGGGGCACATGGAGTTTGAAACATTGTGTTCAAAAAGTCCTTAGTCATTTAAGTGATGCAAAAGGATTTATTGTATTAGTTTATTAGTCGTTTCTTTCTGAATGAAACGATATTTGCTGTCTTAAACTACAGACAAAATTATTAGTTTAATATAAATCGGCCGATGCTTAATTCCACTATACCTCAATTGACCTGAACAGTTACGTTTAGCAACTGCACTTTTAAATATGTATGCATAGTAAAAGAAATCTATTGTTTAATCAATTACAAATGGAGATATAAAAGAAAAGTACTTATACACAAATTATATGTTGCCTCAATTAGACATTGTTTTAAAAATTAACGTAATTTAGATTGCAATCACTTAACTGCTTTTTACCTAATATGTAGTATGGAGGAAACTACATATATATACGAATTTATAAAAGTCCAGATTAAGTACTGATTATACTGAATAAGTTTTCAGTCGTGTTTATCTATATGATATACTTTCAAGATAACCCTAAACTTTGTCTGCTGGAGATTATTATTACATTGAAACCCAAAGTTATGCGATTGAATTTTCTTATAAGTAAAAATAAAATAAATTTGTAATAGGTAACTGTATATGTTGATACTAGCTGTACTTTCCTTTAGTGTACATCCAGGATAGTACTTGACTTGCAAGCGGTAGATTTTTGTTATTACTTACGTTGGATAAACGAGTGCATGACAAGTTATCATTAAGTAGTATACACTGGACTGTCGCTGTTCTTCCACCGCTTGTCCCACTTACGTGCAAGGCGCGACATTAAAATTCGCAGGAGGGACAGTGTCAGTCCGGTTTACTCGTTTGTCAAACCTTAGTTATTCCATCAAAGCACTTGACTTACTCGCATTTAATATAATGTAGAAATTCCAAATTTCCTGAAAGTGTTTGGTGCAATGTTAATAGTTTTTGAAAGGGCGAACTGGAAAGTAAATAAGAATTTGGGGGAATGGGCCAATAACAGCTTGAATATTGTTGAGTACATCCTCAGTTAATTTAATACGTCTACCATTACGTCTTTCTTTAAAAATTCAATTTCTTTCTTCAAAGCGATGAATAATAACATCTTTTGTGCCTGAAGACAACATAATCAAGATTAAAATCCAATCCCCCTCATGATCGTGGCTTCCACTTCAACACCATGTTATTAACACCATCGCAACCTAAGAGTTTATTTTTTGTTTTTGATATTAACATGTACTAGTGACGTTGTACATCACAGGAAAATTAATCCTGACACGTTAGTTCTTAAAAGCACTTGTACTGAAACGCGACGAATGCGAAAATAATGAAAATGGAAATAACAAGAAAATCGATGTTATAATAATAATATTTCTTTATTATTGCGGATACAATAATGTGCATGCAAATGTCAGTACATAGTAAATGCAAAGTAACAAACAAACAAAATAGTAACAAACAAATAATGAATATTATAAAAATAAAGTAACAAGTGCATAGAGATAAAAACATTCATACCTACAGTGTTAAATAATGCAGTTCACTATCTTGCACGGGTCACAAACTAACCATAAACGTATACAGGGCGTAACTGTGAAAATGGTAAAACATGTTGTCCAAAGGTAGATAATTAAAAACTATTCAATATTTGCTTAATAAACAGAGGGCCCCAAACGTACCGTTCGCAAGATATTTATAATTATAGTTTTGAGTCCCGCCCTGTTATACAATTGTAGCGAGTTTCCAATGCGACTAGCAATCGGATCATTGTTAGAGTAAGCCTAAATAATTTATGAATAAGCGGTCTACTTCAAATTTGCAAATTGATGAATACCTATTGATGCCGCAGGGAAAGAATACCGAATGAAATAAACACCTACATATAAACTACGTATCTTATGCAACGTCAACGGAAAATAGTAGGCGAACACCTGACTTAATGATTACATAGACCATAAATCTGTTTTCCCTGTTAAGCTTTTCTCGTGGTTCTTTCAATCATATCGAGCTCGTCAATGCGATACCTTCGGGGAAAGAAGATTCGTCGATGGTTTCTTGCTAATTTGAATGTTTTCCTTTTTTCTTTGGTTTTTGGCTTAATTCGTAATTGAAATTTCTTTTAATATTCGTTTGATGTAAGTGAAAAAATTAGACTAGTGTTCTTAGAAATGTTCACCATAGCAGAGTGTGCGGACATGATTTGCATGTATGGTGAGTGTAATTGCCTGATTATTTATTACGACTTTTAAAAATCTCTTACGTCTCAAATAAACGTCTACGAAGAAAAGTACCGGAATGTAAAAATATAGGGGGCCAAAATTTTATTAAAATTAAGCGGAAACGTTTCGCGTGAGTTTCCGTTGTATTTGCCGATTACGTTAACTATACCATACCAGCTTTACGATATTAATAAATTTATCATTTTCACAGTCACACCTGTATACGTACTAATTAATTTCACCCACCCTATTTCTATTGTCAAAAATTTACACTGGTCACGTGGATTTCATAGTTAATAGCTATATTTTTAGAGCGATAAAATAACGGAGAACCTTGGTCAGTGAGAATATAACCGCATGCATATAACGTCCTGCAAACATATGTATGTATGTATAATATTCTCAACAATTATACAATAGTAAAATATCGAACTTTAATGCGGTTTCGATTTCGTGTACTCTTCAGAACTAATGACTTGGTCGTTTTTTTATGGTATATACTTAAGCCCTCTTAAACAGGCTCGGTATATACATTGCCAGGAATCGGAGAGACACAGATTATTCAATCATATTTACATATGTTTAATTTTTTCATATAATAGATATAAATTAAATGTATATATATTAATATTTCGTGACCTTTTTTATACTTATCTTATATGATAGTTTTCTACCACTAATTAGGTCAATAAAAGAAGCCTGGTTTGGACGATAGTTATATTTCGAGAACATTTACAAACGTTTTCGGAACACCTTCTTCAGTGAAAATATAACTAGATAAATATATAAACAAACATTTGTTTTTTATTTGGGACCTATCAACAAAAAAAATTGGAAAACCCAAATTAAAAACCTAGCCAAAGGTTTCCTTCTTAAGAAATGCAAATCTTCGTTTCGACAAAGATTTTTTGATATAATGTTTTTCTAGGTATTTTCATAGTTTGCATGTGTGTTTACACATTACTTTATTTTTTTAAAATAAATATATAGAAAAAGTTGTTTATATATCCTCTATATCAAGAAATCCTAGTCATTAGTTATTTTGTTGATAGTTCCCAAATAAAAAACAAATGTTTGTTTACATATTTATCTAGTTATATTTTCACTGATGAAGGTGTTCCGAAAGCGCTTGTAAACGTTCTGGAAATATAATTATCGTTCAAACCAGTCTTGTTTTATTGACCTAATTAGTGGTAGAAAACTATCATATAATATAATAGATATAGAGTATTGTTATCTAACTATACAAAATATAATTCGAACATCCGGATTTTTGCTTGTTTGAATTGGACTCAGTCCCAATTCATTCGCATAAGGGAGTTTTTACTGTATTAGTGTACATGATACTGTCTCGATATTCTGAGAATGAAACCGAACTGGTATAGTTTCAATTAAAGCTTTACAACTAAATGGATGTTATTATTAGATTCAACATTGACTTTGTTAATCGAAAGGGCGTGAAGCAATGCCGAATTAACTAATTGACCAACGCGATAGATGTCAAAGGAATGGTCAGGTCGCCGGTTATCGAAGAGAGAGACATAATAAAAACAGGCCTATTAGCAAGGTGATCAAATTCACAAGCTACAGTGAGCCAAATATAGGAACGCACTTCAAGTCGGTGAGTGTCCACAGCGCAACCTCCCTTATGTAGTGACTGATCATGTGAACATCGAGTACAGTTGTAATCTTATCTTAGGCTGTACCACGTCTGGAAGTAAATAGTCCTGCTCTGGAAACTTACGACCGCTGCACAATTGTCCGGGAACAGGGACTAGAACGGTAATGGGAACGAGAAAAAGTTAAATAATACATTATTAAAGTATGCGTGCACAATAAGTTTCCGGTAACGGGAACGAGAACAAACAAACGTTCTCGGACAATAGTGCAGCGGTCTTTACATTTGACATCCCTGAAGTGCGTTGTTGGTTGCTTAAACTAGCTGCGGGCGAGGGGTAATAAGCCACTGGGCGCTAGTGCAGTGGGCCAGTCCCTAATTTATAGGGGCTATTTTAAGCGGTTCTGCTCTGTATTCGTAAGGATTAGCGCTGTGACAATGTAATCTGCCGGTTTGGCTGCTGGTTTTAGCTAATCCTAATTTCTGGTACTCATTTCGGACTGTTCGATCTTTTAATTTTGAAGGCGACAACTTGTATTTCATTCGGTATCGCGGAACTTTTAGTTTCGCATTTTAATGATCGGTCACGCTCCGAATTTTGTTTTTCGCTGGTAGCACCGCCGAGGCGCGTTGGTTCACTGCCGAACTTTTTCGAACGAACAAGTGACCGTAGATTGTTACAATGCGTTCTGGAATTTTATGCAGTTGGAATGTGTAGGTATTAGGAATGAGTCTGAAGTTGTTTGTGTGTGTTTTTGCCGTTTCATGCCTGTTTTTACTTGTTTGTTATTGCGGTATAGGTTTACGAACCTGCTTTGGCTTGTATATTGTTGCCAACCTAGGAGTAGTAGACTCGAGCTTACGAAGGGAGGCCACAACGTTTGTAACACATATTCTCCTCAAACTTTGTACGCTCTTAGTAGTCCACCAGCACAATATAATGTGCAAATAGTAAGGCGTACTATTCAAGCGTTATCATGTAATTGATAAGAGACATTTTATCGTTGTTATATATATCGGTGCGTTGCGATTATTAACATCGAGCGACGGCGGCCGAGCGCTTAGGGTACATACCCTGTAAGCACCGGATCGAGGGCCGCTCGCCTTTTTATTTGCTATTCAACACTTCTCATATTTTTCAAATTTATTACAATTTACTGGTAATATAATGGGAAAAATACGTGTATTCGTAAGAACCTTTATTGAATCTCCAATGTTATTCGGCTGTCTACTGATTTTCATCATTACACAAGGAAACGACCAAATGCATACAGTTATCCTGAAAATGTAATTTGCTATAATTTGGTATAAGGGATTTATTGTTAGCAAATTACGGACAGGTACACGTTTCAGGATAACGCATTTGGTCGTTTCCTTGTGTAATAATGAGAATTATTAGACATCCGAATAACATTTGAAATTCAATAAAGGTTCTTGCGAATACACGCATCTTTCCCATTATATTACGCTCGAATTGTAATAAATATGAAAAAATATGAGAAGTGTCGAAAAAATAAGAAAGACGAATGGGACTCGGTCCAGCGTTTACGGGACCTGTACACTAACTGCTCGGCCGCCATCGCTTGATGCTAATAATTGCAACGCACCGACGACGACGATAAAACTTCTCTTATCAATTTCTTGATAACGCTTGAATAGTACGCCGTACTACTTGCATATTATATTGCCCTGGTGCACTACTAAGAGTGTACATCTTTGGAAGAGAATCCGTGTTCCAAACGTTGTGGCCCCGCCTTGTTAGCTCTAGTAGTAGTT
>CM076089.1:28313820-28484501 GCA_038088585.1 Chrysina gloriosa
CATTTTGATTACTTACGGAATTCCGGGATGCCTTTAATGTCGCTCGTGAGGGCGTGTTATAAGCCGTTTGGGTTAATTGTCTCAAATTAACGATCGTTAAATTAGATTCTTGGTGTTAGGTCCCTGTACACTGCTCATTTAACTTTGGGGTGTACCCATAGCGCGCGTGTTTGGGATAATTGGGGGTAGTTCGTGTGCGATAATGCGACGGTCAATGTAATTATTACCCACTCTTCCTGTATACGTGATAATGAGTCTCACTGTCGCTTACCTTTTGGAGTTTTCTAACCCTTGTTTTATCATTTTGATTACTTACGGAATTCCGGGATGCCTTTAATGTCGCTCGTGAGGGCGTGTTATAAGCCGTTTGGGTTAATTGTCTCAAATTAACGATCGTTAAATTAGATTCTTGGTGTTAGGTCCCTGTACACTGCTCATTTAACTTTGGGGTGTACCCATAGCGCGCGTGTTTGGGATAATTGGGGGTAGTTCGTGTGCGATAATGCGACGGTCAATGTAATTATTACCCACTCTTCCTGTATACGTGATAATGAGTCTCACTGTCGCTTACCTTTTGGAGTTTTCTAACCCTTGTTTTATCATTTTGATTACTTACGGAATTCCGGGATGCCTTTAATGTCGCTCGTGAGGGCGTGTTATAAGCCGTTTGGGTTAATTGTCTCAAATTAACGATCGTTAAATTAGATTCTTGGTGTTAGGTCCCTGTACACTGCTCATTTAACTTTGGGGTGTACCCATAGCGCGCGTGTTTGGGATAATTGGGGGTAGTTCGTGTGCGATAATGCGACGGTCAATGTAATTATTACCCACTCTTCCTGTATACGTGATAATGAGTCTCACTGTCGCTTACCTTTTGGAGTTTTCTAACCCTTGTTTTATCATTTTGATTACTTACGGAATTCCGGGATGCCTTTAATGTCGCTCGTGAGGGCGTGTTATAAGCCGTTTGGGTTAATTGTCTCAAATTAACGATCGTTAAATTAGATTCTTGGTGTTAGGTCCCTGTACACTGCTCATTTAACTTTGGGGTGTACCCATAGCGCGCGTGTTTGGGATAATTGGGGGTAGTTCGTGTGCGATAATGCGACGGTCAATGTAATTATTACCCACTCTTCCTGTATACGTGATAATGAGTCTCACTGTCGCTTACCTTTTGGAGTTTTCTAACCCTTGTTTTATCATTTTGATTACTTACGGAATTCCGGGATGCCTTTAATGTCGCTCGTGAGGGCGTGTTATAAGCCGTTTGGGTTAATTGTCTCAAATTAACGATCGTTAAATTAGATTCTTGGTGTTAGGTCCCTGTACACTGCTCATTTAACTTTGGGGTATATCCATAGCGCGCGTGTTTGGGATAATTGGGGGTAGTTCGTGTGCGATAATGCGACGCTCAATGTAATTATTACCCACTCTTCCTGTATACGTGATAATGAGTCTCACTGTCGCTTACCTTTTGGAGTTTACTAACCCTTGTTTTATCATTTTGATTACTTACGGAGTTCCGGGGTGCCTTTAATGTCACTCGTAAGCGCGTGTTATAATCCGTTTGGGTTAATTGTCTCAAATTAACGATCGTTAAATTAGATTCTTGGTGTTAGGTCCCTGTACACTGCTCATTTAACTTTGGGGTGTACCCATAGCGCGCGTGTTTGGGATAATTGGGGGGTAGTTCGTGTGCGATAATGCGACGGTCAATGTAATTATTACCCACTCTTCCTGTATACGTGATAATGAGTCTCACTGTCGCTTACCTTTTGGAGTTTTCTAACCCTTGTTTTATCATTTTGATTACTTACGGAATTCCGGGATGCCTTTAATGTCGCTCGTGAGGGCGTGTTATAAGCCGTTTGGGTTAATTGTCTCAAATTAACGATCGTTAAATTAGATTCTTGGTGTTAGGTCCCTGTACACTGCTCATTTAACTTTGGGGTGTACCCATAGCGCGCGTGTTTGGGATAATTGGGGGTAGTTCGTGTGCGATAATGCGACGGTCAATGTAATTATTACCCACTCTTCCTGTATACGTGATAATGAGTCTCACTGTCGCTTACCTTTTGGAGTTTTCTAACCCTTGTTTTATCATTTTGATTACTTACGGAATTCCGGGATGCCTTTAATGTCGCTCGTGAGGGCGTGTTATAAGCCGTTTGGGTTAATTGTCTCAAATTAACGATCGTTAAATTAGATTCTTGGTGTTAGGTCCCTGTACACTGCTCATTTAACTTTGGGGTGTACCCATAGCGCGCGTGTTTGGGATAATTGGGGGTAGTTCGTGTGCGATAATGCGACGGTCAATGTAATTATTACCCACTCTTCCTGTATACGTGATAATGAGTCTCACTGTCGCTTACCTTTTGGAGTTTTCTAACCCTTGTTTTATCATTTTGATTACTTACGGAATTCCGGGATGCCTTTAATGTCGCTCGTGAGGGCGTGTTATAAGCCGTTTGGGTTAATTGTCTCAAATTAACGATCGTTAAATTAGATTCTTGGTGTTAGGTCCCTGTACACTGCTCATTTAACTTTGGGGTGTACCCATAGCGCGCGTGTTTGGGATAATTGGGGGTAGTTCGTGTGCGATAATGCGACGGTCAATGTAATTATTACCCACTCTTCCTGTATACGTGATAATGAGTCTCACTGTCGCTTACCTTTTGGAGTTTTCTAACCCTTGTTTTATCATTTTGATTACTTACGGAATTCCGGGATGCCTTTAATGTCGCTCGTGAGGGCGTGTTATAAGCCGTTTGGGTTAATTGTCTCAAATTAACGATCGTTAAATTAGATTCTTGGTGTTAGGTCCCTGTACACTGCTCATTTAACTTTGGGGTGTACCCATAGCGCGCGTGTTTGGGATAATTGGGGGTAGTTCGTGTGCGATAATGCGACGGTCAATGTAATTATTACCCACTCTTCCTGTATACGTGATAATGAGTCTCACTGTCGCTTACCTTTTGGAGTTTTCTAACCCTTGTTTTATCATTTTGATTACTTACGGAATTCCGGGATGCCTTTAATGTCGCTCGTGAGGGCGTGTTATAAGCCGTTTGGGTTAATTGTCTCAAATTAACGATCGTTAAATTAGATTCTTGGTGTTAGGTCCCTGTACACTGCTCATTTAACTTTGGGGTGTACCCATAGCGCGCGTGTTTGGGATAATTGGGGGTAGTTCGTGTGCGATAATGCGACGGTCAATGTAATTATTACCCACTCTTCCTGTATACGTGATAATGAGTCTCACTGTCGCTTACCTTTTGGAGTTTTCTAACCCTTGTTTTATCATTTTGATTACTTACGGAATTCCGGGATGCCTTTAATGTCGCTCGTGAGGGCGTGTTATAAGCCGTTTGGGTTAATTGTCTCAAATTAACGATCGTTAAATTAGATTCTTGGTGTTAGGTCCCTGTACACTGCTCATTTAACTTTGGGGTGTACCCATAGCGCGCGTGTTTGGGATAATTGGGGGTAGTTCGTGTGCGATAATGCGACGCTCAGTGTAATTATTACCCACTCTTCCTGTATACGTGATAATGAGTCTCACTGTCGCTTACCTTTTGGAGTTTACTAACCCTTGTTTTATCATTTTGATTACTTACGGAATTCCGGGATGCCTTTAATGTCACTCGTGAGGGCGTGTTATAATCCGTTTGGGTTAATTGTCTCAAATTAACGATCGTTAAATTAGATTCTTGGTGTTAGGTCCCTGTACACTGCTCATTTAACTTTGGGGTGTACCCATAGCGCGCGTGTTTGGGATAATTGGGGGTAGTTCGTGTGCGATAATGCGACGGTCAATGTAATTATTACCCACTCTTCCTGTATACGTGATAATGAGTCTCACTGTCGCTTACCTTTTGGAGTTTTCTAACCCTTGTTTTATCATTTTGATTACTTACGGAATTCCGGGATGCCTTTAATGTCGCTCGTGAGGGCGTGTTATAAGCCGTTTGGGTTAATTGTCTCAAATTAACGATCGTTAAATTAGATTCTTGGTGTTAGGTCCCTGTACACTGCTCATTTAACTTTGGGGTGTACCCATAGCGCGCGTGTTTGGGATAATTGGGGGTAGTTCGTGTGCGATAATGCGACGGTCAATGTAATTATTACCCACTCTTCCTGTATACGTGATAATGAGTCTCACTGTCGCTTACCTTTTGGAGTTTTCTAACCCTTGTTTTATCATTTTGATTACTTACGGAATTCCGGGATGCCTTTAATGTCGCTCGTGAGGGCGTGTTATAAGCCGTTTGGGTTAATTGTCTCAAATTAACGATCGTTAAATTAGATTCTTGGTGTTAGGTCCCTGTACACTGCTCATTTAACTTTGGGGTGTACCCATAGCGCGCGTGTTTGGGATAATTGGGGGTAGTTCGTGTGCGATAATGCGACGGTCAATGTAATTATTACCCACTCTTCCTGTATACGTGATAATGAGTCTCACTGTCGCTTACCTTTTGGAGTTTTCTAACCCTTGTTTTATCATTTTGATTACTTACGGAATTCCGGGATGCCTTTAATGTCGCTCGTGAGGGCGTGTTATAAGCCGTTTGGGTTAATTGTCTCAAATTAACGATCGTTAAATTAGATTCTTGGTGTTAGGTCCCTGTACACTGCTCATTTAACTTTGGGGTGTACCCATAGCGCGCGTGTTTGGGATAATTGGGGGGTAGTTCGTGTGCGATAATGCGACGGTCAATGTAATTATTACCCACTCTTCCTGTATACGTGATAATGAGTCTCACTGTCGCTTACCTTTTGGAGTTTTCTAACCCTTGTTTTATCATTTTGATTACTTACGGAATTCCGGGATGCCTTTAATGTCGCTCGTGAGGGCGTGTTATAAGCCGTTTGGGTTAATTGTCTCAAATTAACGATCGTTAAATTAGATTCTTGGTGTTAGGTCCCTGTACACTGCTCATTTAACTTTGGGGTGTACCCATAGCGCGCGTGTTTGGGATAATTGGGGGTAGTTCGTGTGCGATAATGCGACGGTCAATGTAATTATTACCCACTCTTCCTGTATACGTGATAATGAGTCTCACTGTCGCTTACCTTTTGGAGTTTTCTAACCCTTGTTTTATCATTTTGATTACTTACGGAATTCCGGGATGCCTTTAATGTCGCTCGTGAGGGCGTGTTATAAGCCGTTTGGGTTAATTGTCTCAAATTAACGATCGTTAAATTAGATTCTTGGTGTTAGGTCCCTGTACACTGCTCATTTAACTTTGGGGTGTACCCATAGCGCGCGTGTTTGGGATAATTGGGGGTAGTTCGTGTGCGATAATGCGACGGTCAATGTAATTATTACCCACTCTTCCTGTATACGTGATAATGAGTCTCACTGTCGCTTACCTTTTGGAGTTTTCTAACCCTTGTTTTATCATTTTGATTACTTACGGAATTCCGGGATGCCTTTAATGTCGCTCGTGAGGGCGTGTTATAAGCCGTTTGGGTTAATTGTCTCAAATTAACGATCGTTAAATTAGATTCTTGGTGTTAGGTCCCTGTACACTGCTCATTTAACTTTGGGGTGTACCCATAGCGCGCGTGTTTGGGATAATTGGGGGTAGTTCGTGTGCGATAATGCGACGGTCAATGTAATTATTACCCACTCTTCCTGTATACGTGATAATGAGTCTCACTGTCGCTTACCTTTTGGAGTTTTCTAACCCTTGTTTTATCATTTTGATTACTTACGGAATTCCGGGATGCCTTTAATGTCGCTCGTGAGGGCGTGTTATAAGCCGTTTGGGTTAATTGTCTCAAATTAACGATCGTTAAATTAGATTCTTGGTGTTAGGTCCCTGTACACTGCTCATTTAACTTTGGGGTGTACCCATAGCGCGCGTGTTTGGGATAATTGGGGGTAGTTCGTGTGCGATAATGCGACGGTCAATGTAATTATTACCCACTCTTCCTGTATACGTGATAATGAGTCTCACTGTCGCTTACCTTTTGGAGTTTTCTAACCCTTGTTTTATCATTTTGATTACTTACGGAATTCCGGGATGCCTTTAATGTCGCTCGTGAGGGCGTGTTATAAGCCGTTTGGGTTAATTGTCTCAAATTAACGATCGTTAAATTAGATTCTTGGTGTTAGGTCCCTGTACACTGCTCATTTAACTTTGGGGTGTACCCATAGCGCGCGTGTTTGGGATAATTGGGGGTAGTTCGTGTGCGATAATGCGACGGTCAATGTAATTATTACCCACTCTTCCTGTATACGTGATAATGAGTCTCACTGTCGCTTACCTTTTGGAGTTTTCTAACCCTTGTTTTATCATTTTGATTACTTACGGAATTCCGGGATGCCTTTAATGTCGCTCGTGAGGGCGTGTTATAAGCCGTTTGGGTTAATTGTCTCAAATTAACGATCGTTAAATTAGATTCTTGGTGTTAGGTCCCTGTACACTGCTCATTTAACTTTGGGGTGTACCCATAGCGCGCGTGTTTGGGATAATTGGGGGTAGTTCGTGTGCGATAATGCGACGGTCAATGTAATTATTACCCACTCTTCCTGTATACGTGATAATGAGTCTCACTGTCGCTTACCTTTTGGAGTTTTCTAACCCTTGTTTTATCATTTTGATTACTTACGGAATTCCGGGATGCCTTTAATGTCGCTCGTGAGGGCGTGTTATAAGCCGTTTGGGTTAATTGTCTCAAATTAACGATCGTTAAATTAGATTCTTGGTGTTAGGTCCCTGTACACTGCTCATTTAACTTTGGGGTGTACCCATAGCGCGCGTGTTTGGGATAATTGGGGGTAGTTCGTGTGCGATAATGCGACGGTCAATGTAATTATTACCCACTCTTCCTGTATACGTGATAATGAGTCTCACTGTCGCTTACCTTTTGGAGTTTTCTAACCCTTGTTTTATCATTTTGATTACTTACGGAATTCCGGGATGCCTTTAATGTCGCTCGTGAGGGCGTGTTATAAGCCGTTTGGGTTAATTGTCTCAAATTAACGATCGTTAAATTAGATTCTTGGTGTTAGGTCCCTGTACACTGCTCATTTAACTTTGGGTGTACCCATAGCGCGCGTGTTTGGGATAATTGGGGGGTAGTTCGTGTGCGATAATGCGACGGTCAATGTAATTATTACCCACTCTTCCTGTATACGTGATAATGAGTCTCACTGTCGCTTACCTTTTGGAGTTTTCTAACCCTTGTTTTATCATTTTGATTACTTACGGAATTCCGGGATGCCTTTAATGTCGCTCGTGAGGGCGTGTTATAAGCCGTTTGGGTTAATTGTCTCAAATTAACGATCGTTAAATTAGATTCTTGGTGTTAGGTCCCTGTACACTGCTCATTTAACTTTGGGGTGTACCCATAGCGCGCGTGTTTGGGATAATTGGGGGTAGTTCGTGTGCGATAATGCGACGGTCAATGTAATTATTACCCACTCTTCCTGTATACGTGATAATGAGTCTCACTGTCGCTTACCTTTTGGAGTTTTCTAACCCTTGTTTTATCATTTTGATTACTTACGGAATTCCGGGATGCCTTTAATGTCGCTCGTGAGGGCGTGTTATAAGCCGTTTGGGTTAATTGTCTCAAATTAACGATCGTTAAATTAGATTCTTGGTGTTAGGTCCCTGTACACTGCTCATTTAACTTTGGGGTGTACCCATAGCGCGCGTGTTTGGGATAATTGGGGGTAGTTCGTGTGCGATAATGCGACGGTCAATGTAATTATTACCCACTCTTCCTGTATACGTGATAATGAGTCTCACTGTCGCTTACCTTTTGGAGTTTTCTAACCCTTGTTTTATCATTTTGATTACTTACGGAATTCCGGGATGCCTTTAATGTCGCTCGTGAGGGCGTGTTATAAGCCGTTTGGGTTAATTGTCTCAAATTAACGATCGTTAAATTAGATTCTTGGTGTTAGGTCCCTGTACACTGCTCATTTAACTTTGGGGTGTACCCATAGCGCGCGTGTTTGGGATAATTGGGGGTAGTTCGTGTGCGATAATGCGACGGTCAATGTAATTATTACCCACTCTTCCTGTATACGTGATAATGAGTCTCACTGTCGCTTACCTTTTGGAGTTTTCTAACCCTTGTTTTATCATTTTGATTACTTACGGAATTCCGGGATGCCTTTAATGTCGCTCGTGAGGGCGTGTTATAAGCCGTTTGGGTTAATTGTCTCAAATTAACGATCGTTAAATTAGATTCTTGGTGTTAGGTCCCTGTACACTGCTCATTTAACTTTGGGGTGTACCCATAGCGCGCGTGTTTGGGATAATTGGGGGTAGTTCGTGTGCGATAATGCGACGGTCAATGTAATTATTACCCACTCTTCCTGTATACGTGATAATGAGTCTCACTGTCGCTTACCTTTTGGAGTTTTCTAACCCTTGTTTTATCATTTTGATTACTTACGGAATTCCGGGATGCCTTTAATGTCGCTCGTGAGGGCGTGTTATAAGCCGTTTGGGTTAATTGTCTCAAATTAACGATCGTTAAATTAGATTCTTGGTGTTAGGTCCCTGTACACTGCTCATTTAACTTTGGGGTGTACCCATAGCGCGCGTGTTTGGGATAATTGGGGGTAGTTCGTGTGCGATAATGCGACGGTCAATGTAATTATTACCCACTCTTCCTGTATACGTGATAATGAGTCTCACTGTCGCTTACCTTTTGGAGTTTTCTAACCCTTGTTTTATCATTTTGATTACTTACGGAATTCCGGGATGCCTTTAATGTCGCTCGTGAGGGCGTGTTATAAGCCGTTTGGGTTAATTGTCTCAAATTAACGATCGTTAAATTAGATTCTTGGTGTTAGGTCCCTGTACACTGCTCATTTAACTTTGGGGTGTACCCATAGCGCGCGTGTTTGGGATAATTGGGGGTAGTTCGTGTGCGATAATGCGACGGTCAATGTAATTATTACCCACTCTTCCTGTATACGTGATAATGAGTCTCACTGTCGCTTACCTTTTGGAGTTTTCTAACCCTTGTTTTATCATTTTGATTACTTACGGAATTCCGGGATGCCTTTAATGTCGCTCGTGAGGGCGTGTTATAAGCCGTTTGGGTTAATTGTCTCAAATTAACGATCGTTAAATTAGATTCTTGGTGTTAGGTCCCTGTACACTGCTCATTTAACTTTGGGGTGTACCCATAGCGCGCGTGTTTGGGATAATTGGGGGGTAGTTCGTGTGCGATAATGCGACGGTCAATGTAATTATTACCCACTCTTCCTGTATACGTGATAATGAGTCTCACTGTCGCTTACCTTTTGGAGTTTTCTAACCCTTGTTTTATCATTTTGATTACTTACGGAATTCCGGGATGCCTTTAATGTCGCTCGTGAGGGCGTGTTATAAGCCGTTTGGGTTAATTGTCTCAAATTAACGATCGTTAAATTAGATTCTTGGTGTTAGGTCCCTGTACACTGCTCATTTAACTTTGGGGTGTACCCATAGCGCGCGTGTTTGGGATAATTGGGGGTAGTTCGTGTGCGATAATGCGACGGTCAATGTAATTATTACCCACTCTTCCTGTATACGTGATAATGAGTCTCACTGTCGCTTACCTTTTGGAGTTTTCTAACCCTTGTTTTATCATTTTGATTACTTACGGAATTCCGGGATGCCTTTAATGTCGCTCGTGAGGGCGTGTTATAAGCCGTTTGGGTTAATTGTCTCAAATTAACGATCGTTAAATTAGATTCTTGGTGTTAGGTCCCTGTACACTGCTCATTTAACTTTGGGGTGTACCCATAGCGCGCGTGTTTGGGATAATTGGGGGTAGTTCGTGTGCGATAATGCGACGGTCAATGTAATTATTACCCACTCTTCCTGTATACGTGATAATGAGTCTCACTGTCGCTTACCTTTTGGAGTTTTCTAACCCTTGTTTTATCATTTTGATTACTTACGGAATTCCGGGATGCCTTTAATGTCGCTCGTGAGGGCGTGTTATAAGCCGTTTGGGTTAATTGTCTCAAATTAACGATCGTTAAATTAGATTCTTGGTGTTAGGTCCCTGTACACTGCTCATTTAACTTTGGGGTGTACCCATAGCGCGCGTGTTTGGGATAATTGGGGGTAGTTCGTGTGCGATAATGCGACGGTCAATGTAATTATTACCCACTCTTCCTGTATACGTGATAATGAGTCTCACTGTCGCTTACCTTTTGGAGTTTTCTAACCCTTGTTTTATCATTTTGATTACTTACGGAATTCCGGGATGCCTTTAATGTCGCTCGTGAGGGCGTGTTATAAGCCGTTTGGGTTAATTGTCTCAAATTAACGATCGTTAAATTAGATTCTTGGTGTTAGGTCCCTGTACACTGCTCATTTAACTTTGGGGTGTACCCATAGCGCGCGTGTTTGGGATAATTGGGGGTAGTTCGTGTGCGATAATGCGACGGTCAATGTAATTATTACCCACTCTTCCTGTATACGTGATAATGAGTCTCACTGTCGCTTACCTTTTGGAGTTTTCTAACCCTTGTTTTATCATTTTGATTACTTACGGAATTCCGGGATGCCTTTAATGTCGCTCGTGAGGGCGTGTTATAAGCCGTTTGGGTTAATTGTCTCAAATTAACGATCGTTAAATTAGATTCTTGGTGTTAGGTCCCTGTACACTGCTCATTTAACTTTGGGGTGTACCCATAGCGCGCGTGTTTGGGATAATTGGGGGTAGTTCGTGTGCGATAATGCGACGGTCAATGTAATTATTACCCACTCTTCCTGTATACGTGATAATGAGTCTCACTGTCGCTTACCTTTTGGAGTTTTCTAACCCTTGTTTTATCATTTTGATTACTTACGGAATTCCGGGATGCCTTTAATGTCGCTCGTGAGGGCGTGTTATAAGCCGTTTGGGTTAATTGTCTCAAATTAACGATCGTTAAATTAGATTCTTGGTGTTAGGTCCCTGTACACTGCTCATTTAACTTTGGGGTGTACCCATAGCGCGCGTGTTTGGGATAATTGGGGGTAGTTCGTGTGCGATAATGCGACGGTCAATGTAATTATTACCCACTCTTCCTGTATACGTGATAATGAGTCTCACTGTCGCTTACCTTTTGGAGTTTTCTAACCCTTGTTTTATCATTTTGATTACTTACGGAATTCCGGGATGCCTTTAATGTCGCTCGTGAGGGCGTGTTATAAGCCGTTTGGGTTAATTGTCTCAAATTAACGATCGTTAAATTAGATTCTTGGTGTTAGGTCCCTGTACACTGCTCATTTAACTTTGGGGTGTACCCATAGCGCGCGTGTTTGGGATAATTGGGGGTAGTTCGTGTGCGATAATGCGACGGTCAATGTAATTATTACCCACTCTTCCTGTATACGTGATAATGAGTCTCACTGTCGCTTACCTTTTGGAGTTTTCTAACCCTTGTTTTATCATTTTGATTACTTACGGAATTCCGGGATGCCTTTAATGTCGCTCGTGAGGGCGTGTTATAAGCCGTTTGGGTTAATTGTCTCAAATTAACGATCGTTAAATTAGATTCTTGGTGTTAGGTCCCTGTACACTGCTCATTTAACTTTGGGGTGTACCCATAGCGCGCGTGTTTGGGATAATTGGGGGTAGTTCGTGTGCGATAATGCGACGGTCAATGTAATTATTACCCACTCTTCCTGTATACGTGATAATGAGTCTCACTGTCGCTTACCTTTTGGAGTTTTCTAACCCTTGTTTTATCATTTTGATTACTTACGGAATTCCGGGATGCCTTTAATGTCGCTCGTGAGGGCGTGTTATAAGCCGTTTGGGTTAATTGTCTCAAATTAACGATCGTTAAATTAGATTCTTGGTGTTAGGTCCCTGTACACTGCTCATTTAACTTTGGGGTGTACCCATAGCGCGCGTGTTTGGGATAATTGGGGGGTAGTTCGTGTGCGATAATGCGACGGTCAATGTAATTATTACCCACTCTTCCTGTATACGTGATAATGAGTCTCACTGTCGCTTACCTTTTGGAGTTTTCTAACCCTTGTTTTATCATTTTGATTACTTACGGAATTCCGGGATGCCTTTAATGTCGCTCGTGAGGGCGTGTTATAAGCCGTTTGGGTTAATTGTCTCAAATTAACGATCGTTAAATTAGATTCTTGGTGTTAGGTCCCTGTACACTGCTCATTTAACTTTGGGGTGTACCCATAGCGCGCGTGTTTGGGATAATTGGGGGTAGTTCGTGTGCGATAATGCGACGGTCAATGTAATTATTACCCACTCTTCCTGTATACGTGATAATGAGTCTCACTGTCGCTTACCTTTTGGAGTTTTCTAACCCTTGTTTTATCATTTTGATTACTTACGGAATTCCGGGATGCCTTTAATGTCGCTCGTGAGGGCGTGTTATAAGCCGTTTGGGTTAATTGTCTCAAATTAACGATCGTTAAATTAGATTCTTGGTGTTAGGTCCCTGTACACTGCTCATTTAACTTTGGGGTGTACCCATAGCGCGCGTGTTTGGGATAATTGGGGGTAGTTCGTGTGCGATAATGCGACGGTCAATGTAATTATTACCCACTCTTCCTGTATACGTGATAATGAGTCTCACTGTCGCTTACCTTTTGGAGTTTTCTAACCCTTGTTTTATCATTTTGATTACTTACGGAATTCCGGGATGCCTTTAATGTCGCTCGTGAGGGCGTGTTATAAGCCGTTTGGGTTAATTGTCTCAAATTAACGATCGTTAAATTAGATTCTTGGTGTTAGGTCCCTGTACACTGCTCATTTAACTTTGGGGTGTACCCATAGCGCGCGTGTTTGGGATAATTGGGGGTAGTTCGTGTGCGATAATGCGACGGTCAATGTAATTATTACCCACTCTTCCTGTATACGTGATAATGAGTCTCACTGTCGCTTACCTTTTGGAGTTTTCTAACCCTTGTTTTATCATTTTGATTACTTACGGAATTCCGGGATGCCTTTAATGTCGCTCGTGAGGGCGTGTTATAAGCCGTTTGGGTTAATTGTCTCAAATTAACGATCGTTAAATTAGATTCTTGGTGTTAGGTCCCTGTACACTGCTCATTTAACTTTGGGGTGTACCCATAGCGCGCGTGTTTGGGATAATTGGGGGTAGTTCGTGTGCGATAATGCGACGGTCAATGTAATTATTACCCACTCTTCCTGTATACGTGATAATGAGTCTCACTGTCGCTTACCTTTTGGAGTTTTCTAACCCTTGTTTTATCATTTTGATTACTTACGGAATTCCGGGATGCCTTTAATGTCGCTCGTGAGGGCGTGTTATAAGCCGTTTGGGTTAATTGTCTCAAATTAACGATCGTTAAATTAGATTCTTGGTGTTAGGTCCCTGTACACTGCTCATTTAACTTTGGGGTGTACCCATAGCGCGCGTGTTTGGGATAATTGGGGGTAGTTCGTGTGCGATAATGCGACGGTCAATGTAATTATTACCCACTCTTCCTGTATACGTGATAATGAGTCTCACTGTCGCTTACCTTTTGGAGTTTTCTAACCCTTGTTTTATCATTTTGATTACTTACGGAATTCCGGGATGCCTTTAATGTCGCTCGTGAGGGCGTGTTATAAGCCGTTTGGGTTAATTGTCTCAAATTAACGATCGTTAAATTAGATTCTTGGTGTTAGGTCCCTGTACACTGCTCATTTAACTTTGGGGTGTACCCATAGCGCGCGTGTTTGGGATAATTGGGGGTAGTTCGTGTGCGATAATGCGACGGTCAATGTAATTATTACCCACTCTTCCTGTATACGTGATAATGAGTCTCACTGTCGCTTACCTTTTGGAGTTTTCTAACCCTTGTTTTATCATTTTGATTACTTACGGAATTCCGGGATGCCTTTAATGTCGCTCGTGAGGGCGTGTTATAAGCCGTTTGGGTTAATTGTCTCAAATTAACGATCGTTAAATTAGATTCTTGGTGTTAGGTCCCTGTACACTGCTCATTTAACTTTGGGGTGTACCCATAGCGCGCGTGTTTGGGATAATTGGGGGTAGTTCGTGTGCGATAATGCGACGGTCAATGTAATTATTACCCACTCTTCCTGTATACGTGATAATGAGTCTCACTGTCGCTTACCTTTTGGAGTTTTCTAACCCTTGTTTTATCATTTTGATTACTTACGGAATTCCGGGATGCCTTTAATGTCGCTCGTGAGGGCGTGTTATAAGCCGTTTGGGTTAATTGTCTCAAATTAACGATCGTTAAATTAGATTCTTGGTGTTAGGTCCCTGTACACTGCTCATTTAACTTTGGGGTGTACCCATAGCGCGCGTGTTTGGGATAATTGGGGGTAGTTCGTGTGCGATAATGCGACGGTCAATGTAATTATTACCCACTCTTCCTGTATACGTGATAATGAGTCTCACTGTCGCTTACCTTTTGGAGTTTTCTAACCCTTGTTTTATCATTTTGATTACTTACGGAATTCCGGGATGCCTTTAATGTCGCTCGTGAGGGCGTGTTATAAGCCGTTTGGGTTAATTGTCTCAAATTAACGATCGTTAAATTAGATTCTTGGTGTTAGGTCCCTGTACACTGCTCATTTAACTTTGGGGTGTACCCATAGCGCGCGTGTTTGGGATAATTGGGGGTAGTTCGTGTGCGATAATGCGACGGTCAATGTAATTATTACCCACTCTTCCTGTATACGTGATAATGAGTCTCACTGTCGCTTACCTTTTGGAGTTTTCTAACCCTTGTTTTATCATTTTGATTACTTACGGAATTCCGGGATGCCTTTAATGTCGCTCGTGAGGGCGTGTTATAAGCCGTTTGGGTTAATTGTCTCAAATTAACGATCGTTAAATTAGATTCTTGGTGTTAGGTCCCTGTACACTGCTCATTTAACTTTGGGGTGTACCCATAGCGCGCGTGTTTGGGATAATTGGGGGTAGTTCGTGTGCGATAATGCGACGGTCAATGTAATTATTACCCACTCTTCCTGTATACGTGATAATGAGTCTCACTGTCGCTTACCTTTTGGAGTTTTCTAACCCTTGTTTTATCATTTTGATTACTTACGGAATTCCGGGATGCCTTTAATGTCGCTCGTGAGGGCGTGTTATAAGCCGTTTGGGTTAATTGTCTCAAATTAACGATCGTTAAATTAGATTCTTGGTGTTAGGTCCCTGTACACTGCTCATTTAACTTTGGGGTGTACCCATAGCGCGCGTGTTTGGGATAATTGGGGGTAGTTCGTGTGCGATAATGCGACGGTCAATGTAATTATTACCCACTCTTCCTGTATACGTGATAATGAGTCTCACTGTCGCTTACCTTTTGGAGTTTTCTAACCCTTGTTTTATCATTTTGATTACTTACGGAATTCCGGGATGCCTTTAATGTCGCTCGTGAGGGCGTGTTATAAGCCGTTTGGGTTAATTGTCTCAAATTAACGATCGTTAAATTAGATTCTTGGTGTTAGGTCCCTGTACACTGCTCATTTAACTTTGGGGTGTACCCATAGCGCGCGTGTTTGGGATAATTGGGGGTAGTTCGTGTGCGATAATGCGACGGTCAATGTAATTATTACCCACTCTTCCTGTATACGTGATAATGAGTCTCACTGTCGCTTACCTTTTGGAGTTTTCTAACCCTTGTTTTATCATTTTGATTACTTACGGAATTCCGGGATGCCTTTAATGTCGCTCGTGAGGGCGTGTTATAAGCCGTTTGGGTTAATTGTCTCAAATTAACGATCGTTAAATTAGATTCTTGGTGTTAGGTCCCTGTACACTGCTCATTTAACTTTGGGGTGTACCCATAGCGCGCGTGTTTGGGATAATTGGGGGTAGTTCGTGTGCGATAATGCGACGGTCAATGTAATTATTACCCACTCTTCCTGTATACGTGATAATGAGTCTCACTGTCGCTTACCTTTTGGAGTTTTCTAACCCTTGTTTTATCATTTTGATTACTTACGGAATTCCGGGATGCCTTTAATGTCGCTCGTGAGGGCGTGTTATAAGCCGTTTGGGTTAATTGTCTCAAATTAACGATCGTTAAATTAGATTCTTGGTGTTAGGTCCCTGTACACTGCTCATTTAACTTTGGGGTGTACCCATAGCGCGCGTGTTTGGGATAATTGGGGGTAGTTCGTGTGCGATAATGCGACGGTCAATGTAATTATTACCCACTCTTCCTGTATACGTGATAATGAGTCTCACTGTCGCTTACCTTTTGGAGTTTTCTAACCCTTGTTTTATCATTTTGATTACTTACGGAATTCCGGGATGCCTTTAATGTCGCTCGTGAGGGCGTGTTATAAGCCGTTTGGGTTAATTGTCTCAAATTAACGATCGTTAAATTAGATTCTTGGTGTTAGGTCCCTGTACACTGCTCATTTAACTTTGGGGTGTACCCATAGCGCGCGTGTTTGGGATAATTGGGGGTAGTTCGTGTGCGATAATGCGACGGTCAATGTAATTATTACCCACTCTTCCTGTATACGTGATAATGAGTCTCACTGTCGCTTACCTTTTGGAGTTTTCTAACCCTTGTTTTATCATTTTGATTACTTACGGAATTCCGGGATGCCTTTAATGTCGCTCGTGAGGGCGTGTTATAAGCCGTTTGGGTTAATTGTCTCAAATTAACGATCGTTAAATTAGATTCTTGGTGTTAGGTCCCTGTACACTGCTCATTTAACTTTGGGGTGTACCCATAGCGCGCGTGTTTGGGATAATTGGGGGGTAGTTCGTGTGCGATAATGCGACGGTCAATGTAATTATTACCCACTCTTCCTGTATACGTGATAATGAGTCTCACTGTCGCTTACCTTTTGGAGTTTTCTAACCCTTGTTTTATCATTTTGATTACTTACGGAATTCCGGGATGCCTTTAATGTCGCTCGTGAGGGCGTGTTATAAGCCGTTTGGGTTAATTGTCTCAAATTAACGATCGTTAAATTAGATTCTTGGTGTTAGGTCCCTGTACACTGCTCATTTAACTTTGGGGTGTACCCATAGCGCGCGTGTTTGGGATAATTGGGGGTAGTTCGTGTGCGATAATGCGACGGTCAATGTAATTATTACCCACTCTTCCTGTATACGTGATAATGAGTCTCACTGTCGCTTACCTTTTGGAGTTTTCTAACCCTTGTTTTATCATTTTGATTACTTACGGAATTCCGGGATGCCTTTAATGTCGCTCGTGAGGGCGTGTTATAAGCCGTTTGGGTTAATTGTCTCAAATTAACGATCGTTAAATTAGATTCTTGGTGTTAGGTCCCTGTACACTGCTCATTTAACTTTGGGGTATTCCCTCCAGTGCACCTTAGCTCCGGTCCGAACCTTAATTTAAGAATATCTGTTTATTAGGGGTAGATAATCCTACACCGCAACTCCGGTCCGCCCGAACCCGATCAGCTACCTAACAGGCAATGGGTATTCTCGAAAATTCTCTTAATTGCAACCCCATAAATACGTATAGTTAACAGTGAATGTAAACCGTATATCTTACAATTCAAATCTGCGTGTGCCAGTCTCAAGATCTCAAGTTAATGTAAGCGCGAAGATGGCTTTGTGTATCGTATTATATTAAGTCAGCGCGGTAAGCCCTTAATTGTGTACGAAAATTATAAATTTTATTAATATAAACTATTGAAAACGACCGGTGAAATGTGTTGGTATTGCATCGTAAAAAATTATAAAGCTAAATTATATTCTATGAGCGATACTTGTAATCCAGCTTTCTCAAGACAAATTGCCAAACACGAACATGAAAGTGTACAAATTTGTAATATACACAGGCAAAAAGTGAATAACAGTGTGAAAAGAAAAGTTATTCAGTGCATATCAGAAAGACCTTCGAAGTTGATTCATCGTGAATTGCAGACACAAAAGGAAGCAGTGGAAACGCTTACTGTAAAGGATGTGAAATACATACAACATTAGTAGGAATAAACTGAAAATAAATCCGAAATTACCGCGATCTGCTGAAGAAGTGCATGATTTCATAGAAACCAGTGATATAAAAACTATTAAAAACGAAAATTTTGTATGCATTAACGACAGACTAAATAAAATTATAAATGTATTTTATTTTAATTATAAAATTTTTACGTGTCTATCCAATTTGCACTTGCTGCCTCAACAACAAACATTTCATGTTGATGGCACTTTCGATTATTGTACAAAACATTTTTTGGAACTTTTCACTATCCATGCGTGCTGCAACGACACATATGTATATATGTTCCACTTGTGTACTGTTTATTAAAAGACAAATTAAAAAACACCAACAAGACTTTTTTAAACACATTGTGGACAAAGGTATGGAATTAGGATAGACATGGGAGCCCAGAAATATAGTCACTGATTTCGAAAATTCTATCGACGCTGCTATAGAGAAAACGTTTCCAGAGACAAATATTATTGGATGCCGATTTCATTTAGTATAGGCATGGTAATAACAAGAAACTGATTTAATTAATAAACGTGTACTTACTTTATCAATACTTTTTATTCATGTAGGTGGAGGAAAATTCACCATATGGGTCTCGCCGGGGAATATAAGAATCAACAGTCTGATATGGGAAGATAGTTGCATCATATTTATTGCAGCGGACAAACCTGATGATGATCGTATCACGAAATTGGCAGACTATTTGGTGGATACATACATATATCGAATCTGGTTCTACTTTCCCTCCACACATCTGGGCATCAAATACCGTTCCGTTAAGGGGTACAACAAATACGTGTGAATCTTTTTAAGCAAAATTTAACAATTTTTGCCCATCGTCCCATCCAAACATTAATATTTTTTAGAAGCAATTAAAAATATGCAACTTGATACGTATGTACGTAAAAATAAACCGTGTAGCTTGTAATGAAAGAAGAGTGACGAGAAAAGAAATTTTATATTCTTACAATGTTATTAATAACAAAATTTTACAGTTGCAAAATAACAGCATAAGTAGGTACGATTTTGTAAAGTGCGTATCATATAAATATGCAGAAATTGCTCTTTAAGTAATTTGTACCAAGACGTTTTGCGTTTCAGTAAGTATGTCAATAAATGTGTTTTAAAAATGAGTATTTTGTTTTACATATGAATCTTATGGTTACATTCAATTAAAGGATTATCTGGACCGGAGTTAAGGTGCGTCTTATCATCGGGCAGCAGGTAAAGTTTTCTTGGACCGGAGTTAAGGTGTGGGATTGTAATAAGGGATTATCTGGACCGGAGTTAAGGTGCGTCCCTCCAGTGCACCTTAGCTCCGGTCCGAACCGTAATTTAAGAATATCTGGACCGGAGTTAAGGTGCGTCCTCTTCCCCGACACCAGCTAAGGGAAAGCTTCGATCCCTTATAAACTCCGATAGTTCATAAAACCTCGGACCGTTCATAAAATCTCCGACAGTTTATAAAACTCCGACCGCAAATTTTAACACCGATTTTCGGCCACCGAAAGTTGCATCCAACCGTACCCACCGTAAATTACAGTTTAGTTATACATACCTTCTGTTTTCTTTTCTTGTACGTAATAATACCTGGTATTTCTGTTGTTGTTTGTGTTAAGTGTAGGTTTAGAATATTTACCAATCTAAACTCGAAATGTAGTTGTGAACGAGTCTCCCCTCCCCGTTTTGCCAAACCGCTTTATCAATAGTGTTTAGTCTTTGTAGAATTGTTAATTAAGTATATTTTGTCCAATTTTGATACCAACCGTAATATATTCCATTTGTCAGTTAAAATGTTCCCACTGCAATAGACTTTACTTATTAAATCGTTTTTATTGTTAATGGCGTTTTCTTTCTATTTTCTTGTTTTTGTTTATTTGGTATTGCAAGCATTAGTGTCGATATTGACTTGATTGTATCTTCCAGAGGGATGCACAGTGTTTTTCGTTTAAGACCGCTAAATTAAAGTAAACTCTGGTGGCACCCTTTCTTTTTTTAACAATTTATTAGCGTTTGACCATCACTCATTTGACCGCACAACCGTCCTCGCTGAGCTACGTCAGGCCCGGCTTCGTCTTTTATTTTTGTTTCCACCTTCCGTATCGACACTATTGTTTTAATCCACTTTTACTACAAGCCGGTTTAGTACTTTCCTTTGCTACCATCTTACAAGGTCAGAAGATGCCAGCCAGTTGGTAATTTTGAGGGAAAGAAGGTAGCAAGTCCCCAAAACTTTTTGAATAATTTTGAACTAAATAATAACGCCCTTTATTTTAGTTTTGATATTTAATTTATATTGTATATTTCAAGTATATATAGCACATATATATTAAAAAGTTTATAAGGTTAAAAGTATGTGAATTTACATGTTGTTAGTTTTCGTAGATATTTTTCTTTTATTAACATACTACTTTCAGCGTCATCTATGGTTTAGTAGTAAAGTTTTAATTACTTATAATTTCACTTGGCTGCATGATGTTAAAAAAGTTGCTAACCCACGCTTAGGCCGAAATTGGTGAAAACCTGGACGAAAGGGATTGAATCGAGACCGCCGAGCAGCCCGCACATTGCACTTCATTCCGATGAAATTTCGAAAACAAGCTCGTTTGTTTTTAATAATAATAAAGGGATGATAGAGTAAGTATCTTCTGGTTTTTTAAAATTTCTCTACATGAATCTCTGGGTGTTAGATTAAATATAGCTCTTACGCAAGCTTTCTATATCAAGAAGATTCTATGGTGTTCCACCGAATTTCCCCAAAAGATAAGACCATATCGAAATCTACTCTGCACGCATGCGTAGTACGCAGCTAATGCAGCCCTAACACCGACACACCGCGAAATATTTCGTAAGCAGTAACAAAAACCACTCAACTTCGCTCGAAGATCATCTATATGTGGTTTCCAGGATAGCCCCGAGTCTATTTTAAGTCCCAAAAAGCACGACACGCCTACACAATTAAGAACATCGCTCGGATCGATGTGCGGCGGTCTCTTGGTTCATTCACATTCATATTCATATCTTTATTGATGTTATGTTGGTTTTACATAGATATCTCCATTGTGCGATCTACTCGGCATATTCGTAGCTTAAGACCCGGGCGCATTTACTGGCAACGGACGACTACGGACGGCAATTTATTCTTTGCATGTACATATATTAATGGAGCTGAGCTCATTTATCGGAAACGATCCTATCGACGACACTCGATTAGTACACATGGAAAGAATAAATTGCCGTCCGTAGCGTAGTGGGCCGTAGTTGATAAGTGCGCGCGAGGCTTTATGCGACGTCTTCACAAATTTTCGATCATCTACGAGCGTTAAAAGTGCATTACAAGTTGCCTACGCAAAGCATATTCAACCCCATCAAAAATATATGGGGAATTAGTAAAACTTATTACAATAGACATGTATGTAGGTCTATATGGGTATGGGGTTGTTAAAAGTGTGAATATGTGGACGGGAGTCTTAAACACAATTAACAAGACCACATGGCAGAATATCATTGCTCATACTGAGAAGGAAGTTATGAAATGGTTGAATCGAAAAGTAGGGTTTGATACAAAAGATACTAATCTTGTAATAATTAATTTTGGCGAAAGTGATAGTGATAGTGATGAAGAAAATTTACACACCTGCTGTTTAGATGCAAGTTTTGTCAATATATTTACCATAAAAATCTACAGAAAATGTTTAATAATGACTTCTTTCTATGTGTTATGTTATTAATTCTTGAAAGAAAATAATTACATGCAAATAGGCAACTTGTTTAACATGCAAGAATAGTTGGCATTTATGTGTGAACTTCTATTAAAATAAAACTATCGAAATCGCAATGTTACTATTTATACGTTTAAAAATTACAAAATATATTTTAGTTTATAACGATATGCAACTTAGAAAATCTGTAGTACTTGCAAGTAACTGTCCATATATCTAATTCTTAATAACAGCTATAGGTGGAGCTATTTGAATGTTAAGGTTAAAGTCACTAGATATATATATATATCTACTGATTTTAGTTATGGTTTCAATTAAATTTGGGAAGAGCATATGACGTCATTTGCAAGGAATAACGTGCACCGGAAGGAACTTAACGTGTCTTCTCTATATGAACTGGTAGAACTACCACTGCTACGAATTTTTGATTTAATTTGAGTCTGACGATGCTATCCAATAAATAGCGAAACGTTACTTCATGTACTACGCTTCTAAATTTTAACAAATGATATCCGAACTGGGTGGGCAAGCCCAAATAGACTTCCGGTTTTGTACGCTTTATTTGTAGATGGCACTGATTCCAGTTGCATCTATACGGTAGGAATACGATAGTGCGTAAGATTAGTTGCATACATAGATTGAATGGAATGGGGTGGGGAATCAGTTGTAAATAGCCTTGAGTTTAATGAATTGGTTTCTGTTGTTTCTATTAATGTTTGCAAAACAACTTTGCGATAGTAACGATTGAAAGTAAATTATGTGTTAAAGAATTCGGTTCGCCATTCTGGTTTTAGTGTTCGCAGTATTGTATATATGATGACTACAATGTCGTTAAACGTAAACAGCCCAATGATGAATATTGTCAACATCAGCTGAGAAAAATGTCAGAAAACTACAAAGGAGAAAATAACTGGATAGTCCGAATAAGTAGTATGTTACATTAGTTTTTAGCAATTGCGTATAGAAAATCCTTTGTTTATGCCGTTGACCGTTCGCAAACACGTAATAATTTCGTATTTCATTTGCATTGTTTTTTCATTACCAGATATTCTTACCTATAGTAGGATCACACTATAATTTTGGTTTCATAGCAATCCCCGAGAAATCCTTATTTTTCTCTCTACTATAATAAAAATCTACACTGACCCACATTCTCACCAAACTGAAATTAAATTTGCAGTAGTTTGTGTATAACATTATCATTATAGACATAACAAATGTTTGAAACAGTGTTTATTTTTTAGGTGACCGAGTCATTTTCTATGTTAGTAATACACTATAAATATAACTTATTAAGATGTTATACGTGTTCCATGTTGATACCGGAACAATGATGACTTGTGATATGAATCTTGCATTAGAAAGGTAAGTCCAATGACCTAATGTTCTGACAAAATCCAGCAGGATTTTTTTGGGACAGTGTAAATCACCTGAAAGAATACATCCAGAGAGCTTGTAACATACCATTCGATAAACAGGTATTACTAGTTAGCGGAGGTGAATCATTAGATCCGGAATCGCGGGTTTGTTCATATTCTGCCGGAACAGATACAAATCCTATATTCCTGTTTAGCAAATCAGTCATAGAATCAACTACACCTCCATCAGCAAATGTGGAATATGTGTCTGATACAGGTAAGATTAACAAATTATTATAGTTTATCATGTATGTAAGAGGGTAATATGCTTAATGGTCAGCCTTTTAACTCAAAAATAATTTGCGTGTAATGTATTGTAAGTACGAAGGATAAAAAAGTATATTAAATGCAAAATTATTTATTAAATTTTGATATAAACATTCAATAATATCAATAAATAATGAAATAATAATGAAAACAAGGAACTTTTTACCAGTGCTTAAACTCATCAATCCAGCAGTTAACCCTTAACTATTCTGTTTGTGAGAAGGTCCCTGGAGACCTTTTCAATTTTCAAACTCTCACAACTCCTTAATGTTGTATGGGTTGAATACCTGAACCGTACATGTATTCCAAGAGAAAAGTGTGCTGAATTGATTAAAGCTGGTTTTGAAGAGATACGAGCAATAGTTTACATTTTATTGAGGTTTAATGACGTTTAGTACGTGGATTAGTGAAAAGGTGCCTACAGACCTTGTACTATTATTAGAAGAAATCACTAATGAGTTTTGTTGAATTGTGTTTTTGTTACCTGTATTTCTTTTATCAGTTGAATGCTTACAACAGCGATTTGTATGCCAAAACAAGATTTGCTACATCTTGCTTACCCTTAAAATTTATACAAACAGGTATACGAGCAAGAAAACCGGTGTACATTTCTAAAGAATTTTGTCTACTTCATGCGTGTGAACTGTCTGTATTTGGTAACCTATGTCATAAAATCAACATTATTTGAAAAGCAACAAATTGTGCATATCAATATAATTTTGAACAATTAGCATACCACAGCTCGTCTCATACAAACAATGTTTGTTGGAATTTATGTTGTTTTTACAAATTGTAATACAACAAACTTACGGAATAGTATAAAAGGTTCATAAGTTTCATAAACCAAACCATATAACGTTTATATATTGAACAGTGAACATTGAGATGGAGGAATGATTTACTCTGGGAAGTTGCCTGGTCAAGAGCGTTCAATCAAGGGCAGAATGTTGTGTATCAATTGGTGGAAAGATATAACAGGTCGCACAATTTATGCTGACAATTTTTTCTCCGTTGGATGTGGCGCGTACATTGATGAGGCAGAAAACTGCATTTGTTGGAACAGTACGCTCAAATAAAACATTTGTTCCACGTGAGTTCCTTAAAAGTCCTGCGCGTCCAGTTTGCAGCTCATTGTTTGGCTTCTACGAATGCGATGTATCACTGTGTTCATATGTTCCGAAGAAGAAGAAAGCGGTAATTTTGCTATCTACAATGCAAAACGGAAGGCCATGGTTATTCTGGATTACAATGCCAATAAATCCGGCGTGGATATAATGGATCAGATGCTTGGCACATATTCTTGCAAACGATCAACAAACCGCTGGCCATATTCTACAATATGGTAAATATTACTGCATTAGCTGCATTTATTATATATAATGGAATTAAGCCAGTAAAAAAACCGATAAGCGACGTTCATTTTTTTAATTGCTCACGACACAATTAGCTCTGCCTAATATTGAAGAACGAGCCATCAACCGACAGCAGCAGCTGCACCTTCTTTTGCGCCTCGATCAAAATGGGCCGTCATGCCAGTTATTTCGTGTGGAGTACGGACGCCAGCGTAAAACCAGAGCGTATTGCTTTACTTGCAACAACGTAGTTTGTGCTGAGCATTCAACATTGCTGTATCGTTGCAATACCTGCACACTTGAACTGAAAAATCAGCAAGAAGCATCACAACAGTGATTTATTTCATTTTCTCATGTATTTTAATATTAAATAAAACCGAAATTGTTAAAAAGCATTTCTTGTGCCTTTTTATTACCTTATATAATCTAAAATTAACAATCAAAACACACCCCATCAAGTAAAATACCATACAATTAGTTATAGGTCCCTGCGGACCTTTTCACTATTTTAAGGCCAACGGGAGACACTAATCGGAGGGCTAAAGGCTCTATAGTTGGCTTTTACATTTCCACTGGAATATCACGATCATTTCTAATTCATATTGTAAATATATTATGTAAATCAGTAATGTACTTTATAAATAGTTATTATAAAATAAAAGGCAAAGCCGATGTTGAACAAACCATGTTTTGGGATACTTCTAAGAACAGGTAGTGGTGCTAATTTGATTACCAGGCTCTGTAATATCATTTGATAGCAGTGGATGTTGACATTTCTTCAAGCTGCACTGTGCATGTAAAAATAATAATGGGTAATAGGTGTTATTAGCGCCGTCTTTTCTATCTTTTGGTGTGGCAATGTCTTTTGTTTGACAGGTAGTGCAAATCTGGTGTGATTGGACCTAGTGATACATTGGTCCTTCTTTCTTAAACTACAGTGTATTGTTGTGTAAGTGCAGGCTCTTATTAATTTCATTCCTTGCGTTTTTCTATGACTGTCTATCAGTAACTCTGGTACATTTTCTAGCAGAGTGTTTGAGAAAATGGGAACCTTATTTTGAGTGGAAAAAATTACCCGGGCTTATGAATCTGTTTCATTTTATTTGTTTATCTTACATGCATTTTTCTATTATAAATAAAACAAAATAACTTTTGTAATTTACCATGGTGCGATACAGATAATGATTACCAACACCAAGAAAATACCGTGAGCGTAATCATCCGAGCTGCACAGTTTGGAGGTGATGACACTAATTGCATGCAGTTATAAAAAGTACATAAAACACTTAGCGATAATGGATATTTTCGGAGAGCATATCCGGAAGTGTAAAAATACGAGTATAGCGATGTGGTTGTGTTTAGTCGGGGCAAACAACGGTAGATAAAGGGATGGGGAGTTGGCGATTATTTATTTCACGCGTTCACAGCGTCAATACTGTACCGATGCTGTATGCGAGTAGGTCTGTGTTTATGTAGGCTGTCGTAACTTATTTCGTAATTGTACGCTTAAGTTTACTTTAAAAATCTGGCAGTTAGGTATGTGGCGAAAACGACCAATGGCAGACACAGTTAAAAACTTTATAGTAAACATGCCGGACTTAATTTATGATGGCACTAAAATTCAATGTCTAGTTTGTAATATCCCTCTAATACGTTGGTCCAGAAGTGATTGGCAACGTCATTGAAAGCAAACAGTATTCTTCTGCAAAACGTGGCATACCTGACCAAGAAAAATTTAAATTTGGTTTATGTGTTACTCTTATTTTATGCAATCTATCGTTTCGTTTACTAGACGAAGAGTCATTTGTCTCCTTCTGGAATAAATATGCGGACTGTAAATTACTTAGTCGGACATCGATATGAAATTTAATGCCATTTGCTCGTGAACATGAACAAAGAATGAAATCGGAATTGGAAGATAAAAAATTGTGGTTGTGTGTGGACGAAACAACAGATCGTAAAAACATCCTCCGTCATCTTCCATGTTACTTGCTTCCATATATATATAGTACCTGGTGGACCGAGCCTTGCTCGGAGTTCCCAAATTTTTTTGAATAATTTTGAATCAAATAACGCCCTTTATTTTAGTTTTTGATATTTAATTTATATTGTATATTTCAAGTATATATAGTACCACATATATATTAAAAGTTTATAAAAGTAGTATTAAAATTAATATTTACAGTTATATTTAAATACTTAAAAATAAATAAATTCAAGCTCAAAATTTTTCGGAAGAAATACACATGATGTATGGTTTAGTAGTAAAGTTTTAATTACTTATAATTTCGCTTGGCTGCATGATGTTAAAAATAGTTGCTAACCCACGTTTAGGCCGAAATTGGTGAAAACCTGGACTAAAGGGATTGAATCGAGACCGGGACCATGCTAAATCGGTTTTTCGTCCCCAAGAACTCGCAGATAATAAATTGTAACTAAATCTTGATAGCAATTTTCGATAACACATTTTAATGTACCGTAGAAATAGGTACAAGCGGGACAAAAAAATTTTCTTGGCACCGGGACCATGGTAGATCAATTTTGTGTTCTCTAAAATCCCAAGATACTAAATTGCATAAAAATTGCTAAAGTCATTTTCGATAACCAATTTCACATACCGCAATTCCAGAAATGCGTGTGAACCGGGTCAAAATGGATTTTCCCGGTCCCGGGACCATGCTAGATCGATTTCTCGTCCCCGAAAAAGAAGTTAAGATCATCTGGGAAACAAAAAGTAGCGACAAGAAAAGAAGAGGTAGACCAAGAAAGCAGTGGGTAGCAATGATGGCGGAAGTATTGGAGCGGAGGGGGTGGGTATATATATATATATATATATATATATATATATATATATATATATATATATATATACTTTTTGTTTCCCAGATTATCTTAACTGGCACTGCTTCACTCATTCTCTGTAAGTGTCCTCACAACACAGCTGTCTTTCTTCAATGTAGTTTTCTAATGATTCCATACCCAGCTCTTCTCTTATTGTTGTATTTCTTATCCGGTCTTTTCTTGTTACCCCTTTTACTCTTAGGAATTTCATCTCCATTGCCTGCATTCAACTTTTTCCTTTTTCGTCAGATTCCACGATTCAGTCCCATATACTAGTACCGGTCTGTACACTGTTTTATATACACTTAACTTACAGTGATTGTTAAGTCATTATCAATACAAAACTATAACAGCCTTTTCCTATTATATATTATATTTTATATAGACATTTTTTGTGGTGAATTAGTTTAATATTACGTATATACAAGGTAGCACATATACATATGTACCTATGTGTATTTATACAAATACCTAAATATAGAGGTGTGTATCTCTTCGTTCAATTATTGCATATTGTACTTTTGCTTAATGTATTTAGCTTGATTCCATGTGTCCGTTGTACTTTTATACTGTTGGGCACGAAATAAAATATTATTGTTATTATTATTATTATTATTTCTAGTTATTTCACCATACTTCCCGATTACTGTTGTATATGTATCATCTTTTACTCCCACTTTTCCATTACCTGCCACTAATATTTGTCCTTTTGCCATTTCTATTGCGTATGCCAGATCTTCCCAAAATTTATCTTTTTCTCAGCTTTTTCGTTTTCATCAAGATCGTATATGGCTACAATTGTTTTCCAATGTGTCTTACATTGCAATTCTATTAACAGTATTCTCTCACTAATTACCTCCCACCTAGTTACTAAGTTTCCAATTTCCTTTTTCAGTATACATCGTAGCCCCGCAGAAGCTCCGACCCTGTTCTCAACTCCACTCCCTATTAGGATATGTTCATTCTTTAATTCCATTATTCCCTGTTTTTCTCTTTGTTTCCGATGTTATCAATACATCCAGTAACGCTTTTTCAAATTCCTCTACAATTACTATTTCTTTACCGGTCTTCTTCTTCTTCTCGTTAATCCTTATGCCTTTCAGCGTCGGATTATTTTTGGATCTTACGACGATTTAATCCATTCTTTCCATCGTGTCCGGTCTATACTCATTCTTCTCATTTCTGCTATGGTCTTCCCTCGCTTTCGTCCTAATTCGTTCACTCTGTCAATCCATTTTTTCCTTGGTCTTCCCTTTTTTCTTCTCCCGTTATTTTTGGCTTCTATTATTTTCTTTGTTAAACTCTTTTGTTCCATTCTAATTATGTGGCCGTACCAATTCAGTTGACATTTTTCAATTCTTTTTAGTATATCTTCTTGATCATTTCCATAGCTGTTATTTTGCTTTCGTGTTTTTGCTGTATTGTCCAGGACTCACTTGCGTACCTTATTGTGGGGGCTACTACTGCATTGTATACTATCTGTTTGATCTTGGGTTCTATTTCTTTTTTTCCAAAGATGGTTTGATTCAGAGCGTAGTATATGTTTGTGGCTTTCCATATTTCAAGTATATCTTCTGTTCTTGTTTTTAGTTCATTCGCGGTATTTCTAATTGGTTTTATTTCTTTCTTTTTCTTTCCATTCATTGATCCTATTATGTTCCAAAATTTCCTGTTATTTGTTTTATATTCCTCATTAATATCATTTCCAAAATCTTCCCAGCTTTTCTTTTTCGCTTCTTTGATTCTCTTCTTAACTTCGTTTCTTATTTTAACATATTGTTCTTTGTATTGCTGTTCCTTTGTTAAAACATATTTTCTCCACGCATCTTTTTTCTTTTTGACTTCCTTTTGTATTTCCTTAGTCCACCATTTTGTTCTTTTCTGTTTTTTCCTGTATCTCATTTGACCACATACCTCTAGTGCAGAATTATAAATAATTTCCTTGAAAATTCTCCACGTCTCTTCTAGTGTCATTTCTTCCTGGCCATGTCTCTTTAGTAAATCATTCGTTTTCTGTTGGTATTCTGCTCTTTTCTTCTCGTTTCTTAGTTTGCTGATTGCTATTTTATGATACTCAGCTATTTGTTGTTCTGTGTTAATATGTTCTTGGAGTTCTGCCGTTAGCAATCTGTGTTGAGTTCCTATTTCAGCCTCTTTTTGTGTCTTTATGTTTCGTATATTAGTTCTCATACTTTGGGTATAGACTATGTAGTCTATTATACTCTTCGCGTTTCTCTCTTCCGCGACAAAGGTGTATCTCTTCCAGTGGTTGCTCCCAGAAACCGTTCCCTATTAGGAGATCATTACGTATACAAAAATCAATCATTTTCCAACCATTTCCGTTTAACGTTTCTTCTCCATATGCTCCCAAGCAGCCCAGTCCCTTATTTGTATCATTACCCACTCTACCACTCCAGTCCCCCATTAATATTACTTTTGAGTTTGTCTCTCTTATTTCATCCAACAGTTCCTGCAGTTTTTCATAGAACTCCTCCGTTGTACTTCTATCTGTTCCTTCTACTGGTGCATACATCTGTATTATGTCAACCGACTCCTTCTCCAATTCTATTCTCAAGCGCATCAACCTTGATGATGTGTGATTGATGTACACCCTCTGTCCCAAAAGTAACCGCAATAGTTCGAAATAAAGCACGCTATGTATGTTATGTCCACAAAAATCATTGTATTTATTCGAAATATTCTCCATGTGCTACAATACATCGATTTGCACGGTCAACGAGTGCTTCAAACGACTTTTTCATGTCGATCTCTGGGATGGCCTTTAGGATGCCGGTCGTCGATCTTTGAATGGCGTCTACGGATGCATAACGAACTCCTTTCTGCTTCAAATGAAGACGAGGGAACAGGAAATAATCGCATGGGGACAGATCAGGCGAATACGGTGGGTGCTGTATCGAATATATTTCATTTTTCGCCAAAAATCGGTGACAATCGTTGCTCGATGACACGGTGCGTTATCGTGCAGTAATCTCCAGCTGCCTGGCTCGCGATATTCGGGCCGAACACGACGAATGCGACCCAGCAAACGCCTCATAACATCAGGTAATATGCACCATTAACCGTTGAGCCGTATGGAACGAACTCCTTATGGATAATTCCCTTCGAATCGTAGAATGAAATCAGCATTGACTTGATTTTCGACTTCTCCATTCGTGATTTTTTCGGATTTCCTTCTTCTGGTGACCTCCACTCTGCGCTTTGACGTTTGCTTTCTGGTTCGTATTGAAAGCACCACGTCTCGTCACCAGTCACAATCGTTTTCAAGAAGTTTTCATCTGCACGGGCTCGTGCAATAATGTCTTTGGAGTGTTCGATTCGAAGCGTTTTTGGTCGTCGGTCAATTTGTGCGGAACAAACTTCGAATTGACTTTCTTCAAACCAAGGGTTTCAGTCAAAATGCGCTGAATAGTTGTTTTAGGGATGCCAAGCTCCATTTCCATAAATCTCACTGACGATTTCTTCGAAATTTTCACAAATTCGCGCACTTTTTCCACGTTTGCCTCGGCCAAAGTTGTCGAAGGACGACCGGCTCTTTCGTCATCGTTAACATCTTCTCTGCCTTTACGAAATCGTCGATGCCACTCGAACACTTGCCTCTTCGACAAACAATCGTCGCCATAAACAATTTGCAGCATTTCATACGTCTCGGTTGCAGTTTTTCCAAGTTTAAAACAAAACTTAATATTGACTCGTTGTTCGTGACTCATTTTCTGACCGTTTACGAAAACACTCTCACAGGATGCATGATGTATCAGCTGACTATGCACCAAATGTCATGAAAATTTGTCAGGTTGGTAAGGAAGAGTCCCACTACAATAATCAATCAACTATTAAGAGATGACGCCACTGGTTTCTGATTTATAGACGCATTGCGGTTACTTTTGGGACAGAGGGTGTATAGTTACTCTTCTATCCAGTTCCTTTGTTAACAATATCCCTGCTCCCTTTTTTCCTTTGATCCGGCCTCACTCCTGAATAGTACAGAAAATATTGACTTCCTATCCCTATTCTTCCTGCTTCGGCTTTCTTTGTTTCACTTATTCCCAGTATTTGAATTTGGTACTTGTTCATTTCTTCTGCTAGTTCGCATTCTTTTCCCGTTAGGGAAGTTATGCTCCACGTTCCAACGCGTATCTTTCCATTTTCCGTGTTCATAGCTGTGGTCGTCATCGTGTTAGCATTCCTCTCTGTCTCTACCTTGTTGTTCCTATTTTTCATCCTCACATCCATGTATTCTCGTGTTCGAGTTTGTTCTGTATCCGCTCTCATTGCCAGGTACGTCCTCTCTATTCCCTGCTCGTTCACGCCTTCTAGTTTTTTGATCTCTGTACCTGTATCAACTTATCCTTCTCTCTATCCCATCTCCATTCCTCATTCCCGATATACAACTTCCTGAACCCAATTTTTGTTTGTTTTTCCTCTCAGTTTTACCTCTAAATCTAATTTGTTCTTGTATCTTCCTGTCCCGCTTAGATAATCCTTCCTCCTATTTTTGTTCTTAATTTGTTTTTGTTTTTCATTATCTCCACCTTATCCTCTGTCCTGTCTAATTGCACTAGACAGGTTTTTTCACCTAATTTTATGACCTGTTATATGTACTCTTATCTGTAACTCTTTATCTATGAAATTTTCCATTGCGTTTTTTAGTTGTACCCTATCTTCTGTATCTATTTTTCGACTCTGAATCACTACATTATTCCGTCTTTTCTCATTCTCTACTCGTTCCAATCTGTCTTCCATATCCATTACTACCCCCTTAATGAATTTATTTTGCCTTTTGAGTTCTGCATTTTCTTTTCTTAACTCTGACATTTCTTTTCTATATTCTCTCTGTTCCTCCCGCATCTCTTTTATTTCTATTGATAAATTGTTCATCTTCGCTCCCATTTCCTCAATCATCTTCATCATTACACCAATGTTTTCTTCCAGCTTTTTCTGGGACTTCATAGGCGATCTTATTATTTTTTTACTTTTCTTGAAAATATTTTCGCTGTTCTCTTCATCCTCTCCTCTTTTTCCTTTTCTCTTCCTATCTTCCGAGCTGTATTCATCCGTATCCATGATATATACAATTTCCTACTCCGACCCTGTTCTCTACGGATATGCATTTTCTGTTTTCTTTTCTTATCACCGCGCAAAAAGCCGAGCCCCGGTCGACCCGTCGGAAGTCTGGCTTTTATCAATGATATTGGGATAGATTGTTTAATTTTACCTGTTATTTTGTTTCCCAGATAATCACTTTCACTTTGTTTTTATATTTATCACTGTGTTACCAATTAAAAGATCACAATCCTCCAAGAACCTTGGGTATAAACACGGAGCAGACCGACAACACACACCGTCAAATACTCCAGGACCGGACCTCCGGTCGCGGAATTCAATTTTTCAAATTTGCAAAAATACAGAGTTAAAGTAGAAGGATGTATCTTTAATTTAGAAAAAAGTTTGTGTTAATATCTTTAGTAGATTCTTTGCAATTAATTCCCGAAAATAGGCCTGATTTTCCCGTTGAAGTGTAGAACCTCCCCTTAATTACAATGCACGTCTCGACGCCTTTAATCTTATCTGAACGTCAGGAGTAACTCTATAATAGTTTGAATTCCGTAATTGCTATCGCAAACTCATAATCGTATTTTGCACGTGCGATTAAATACGTTGTTAACCCTTCGCTTACGGCTCGTTCTCGTACGGAACTATGAATATACTAAGTGTCGCATATTGTTATACTCCTTGACAAGTGCATATTTTGTTTAGATACATCCACGGTGGGCAACAGCCGGCCCGCTGTATGATTTGATCCGGCCCGCCAGACATTTTGAAAAACCTAATTTAAAAAATTTTTTTAATTACACTACTTACTCAAACTCACGGAATCAAGTAAGTAAGCCAGCAAGCCGAGTCGGCGATCATCAAAGAGTGACGCGGCAAACATCAAAGCCTTCGATGTTTGCCGCCGCACTGGCGGCGCAACAAAAGATTATTTCTTCTCAACTGTTCTACACTAGACGATTCTAGATCATTCCTTCATTTTGCCTGTATAAGCGGGTGGATGGCCCGAACTTTAGTTCAGTTCTACTTGAGCTACCGAGGTGATAACTTCGACGAGCGATATCCTAGCGAATTGCTAGTGCCGTCAATTAGCTTTGTGACTTTGTGTGCATCTTGGGTGCTTTCTAATTATATTTTGTATACGAAAATGATGTCTGGTGGAAAGAAACGAAAAATAGATGCAGAGGGTCGCCAGTTTCAAGAAAAATGGACTGAAGAATTCATTTTTATCTTGCACAATGGTAAGCCTATTTGTTTGCTGTGTAGTGAATCCATTTCAGTGATGAAAGAATTCAATATAAAGAGGCGTTACTCAACTAAGCATCCTATGCTGCACTCACTGACAGGACAAATAAGAAAAGACAAAATCCAGAAGCTTACTGCAAATTTGGAAAAGCAGCAGCAAATGTTTCATAAACAAAGAACACTACTTGATAATGTTGTGAAAGCTAGTTTTATAGTTAGTTCAAAATTGGCAAAGTCATTAAAACCATTTTCCGAAGGCGAACTTATCAAGGAGTGTATGTTAGAAGTTTGCAGTGTTTTGTGTCCTGAAAAGAAAATGAATTTGAAAAAATTAGTTTGTCGAGACGAACTGTTGTCCGACGTATAGAAATGATGGCTAATGATATAAAAACAACATTGACTGACCGTATGGCTGGTTTTGAATCATTTTCCATAGCATTATACGAGAGCACCGAGTTGTCGGACACAGCTCAACTGGCTATATTTATTCGAGATGTTGATAAAGAGTTCACTGTTACTGAGGAATTGCTTGCTTTACAGCCGCTAAAAGGAAGCAGTACAGGAGAGGACATTTTTAATGAAGTTCAAAAGGTATTTACAAGTTTTGCCTTGCCATGGTCAAAATTAGTTAGAGTATGCACAGATGATGCACCTTCTATGGTCGGCTTACGTAAAGATTTCATCGGAATTTTGAACGAAAAAGCAACTGAATTAAATGTGCAAAAAGATGATTTGATAGTCCTTCACTGCATTATCCACCAACAGAACTTGTGTTCTAAGTCCATTGGACTCCAGAATGTTATGAATGTGGTAGTAAAAACCATCAATTTTATTCGATCCCGAGGGCTTAACCATCGTCAATTCAAGGCGTTTTTGGATGAAATATCAGCCGAATATGACGACGTAACATATTCGAAACGGTTTTACGAGCTCATAAATGAGATAAAAGACTTTATGCAAATAAAAGATAAACCACTATCTGAATTGAATGACCCGAAATGGATATGTGACTTAGCATTTCTGGTCGACCTTACTGGCTATTTGAATGATTTAAATTTGAAACTTCAAAAACAAGGACAGTTAGTTAATGATTTGTACAGCCATTTGAAAGCGTTTCAGAATAAAATCCGCTTGTGGGAGGCACAGATGCTGTCTGGAAACAGTTACCATTTCACCACGCTCTCTGCGTATGAGAATATTGCTTATGCTCAATATGCTGAAGAACTCAAGGTACTGTGGGAGCAATTTTCGAACAGATTTAGCGATTTCAGAAACATGGAAGACTGTTTCAATTTATTTGCTACTCCAACAAAAAGTAATGTACAAAATGCTCCAATACACTTGCAAATGGAGTTGATCGAGATTCAAGAAAACTCACTCCTAAAATCTAAATTTGAAGACATGGAGTTGTGTGATTTCTACAAAAAATACCTCGAAGAAGACCATTTTCCGCAGTTTAGAAAATTCGCAAGAAGATTGATTTGTCCGTTTGGCAGTACTTATAAAGGCGAACAGTTCTTTTCACTGATGAAAGTTAATAAATCGAAATATCGTACAAGGCTGACTGACGATAATTTGGAAAATTCTTTGTATCAGTGGAATTAATCCAAACATCGATGGATTAGTTTCCCAAGTTCAAGCTCAAGTGTCTCATTGATTTCGGTATCGCTATTTAACTTTCGTAGTTTGTAACAATTCCAAATTTAACGATTTAATTATAATGTTATTATTTCATTTTGTTATTTTCATAAATTGATATTATAATAACATTGTCGTATTATTTCATGTCTGATATCTATCGCAAAAAATTATGAACACTACAACACTACTTTAAAATGTACTACTTTTAAACGCGGCCCGCGAACGTATTTGCACACTAAAGTTTGGCCCACAACATGTCAAAGGTTGCCCATACCTGGGATACATATATGTCCAATATGGCTAGGAAAGAAAAACATACGTAATTAAGTACAAAAACAAAAAATTGTTGTTAGATTAGCTAGACATTGGTAAACTTGTGGGGACGTTTATTACGTCCTTCGTAGCAAACTTGTCAAGGTGCGTACAACGGGTGTAGGTACAATTAGGAAATCAGAATATTTCAATTTCGATTGAAAAAGTTATGAAGTATATGAAATAAGCAATTTTATGTTGTGTCTTAGAATGAACAAATAACAATAACAACAATAATAATAATTTATTACTGACTTTTTGCAATAATTTTTAAGACACAAGTACGAGAGACTATTGTTGTTATTTATTATAACGTTGCACGACATTGTTTACACGTCCAGTCATTTATTTAACGTTGGAGTTTTAAAAGACGTGCAATCTTACTTACAGCAAGCCTTAAAATGCATTTGCTTCATTTTATACGTATCTATAGATATCCTAGCTTATTCATCTTAAGGGGGTGGCTTGAGAGTTCATAGTCAACAGATGGCACCACTATCGAAAAACGGCACTAATTTGTAGGATACAAAACTGAAACATCATTAAGAAACCGAAAGTGAAAGGAACGAACTAGGGTGTGGTTATATTATCAATCTCAAATATATCATATACTCTGAGAAAACTTGTTCGAAACATTGCAAATCTTAACAAAAAGTTTTGGTAAAATCAAACAAAATATATTGCATAACCTTGCTGCGATATTCTACATGTAAAATTTGTAAGAATATGAACAATTCGGTATGTATAAAGAATAATTTGTATCCGCAAAGTGAGCGTATGACGCGTTAATTTACGAGTCCTCAAAATCCTGTTAAAAGTGTAGCCATTGTCCGATAGATGGCAAAATATACTATACCAAAAATAAATGTCAACCAAAAAACTTCAACTTTTGATGCAGGAGAATTTCCTCATATAAATATAAAGAGCTATAATGCGCCTTGTGACACATTCTTTTAGCCAATATTATGAAACAGAAAACATATCTCTGTTTCGCTTGTTGAGAGTACAGAGAAGTGCGCTTGCGTTATAAAAGCCAATCAAGTTCGGAATTCAGCGCTTTGGCATTCAACGGTTACCTAGCGGTTGTTATTGTGTCCATGTATTCTAGGCAATTATAGGCTAAGGTCTCATGTTTACCGAAACGTGTATTCGCAATATTGTTTTATATGCAGCAGTAAACAACCACGTAATGGAAAAATAGACTGCAGTTTCTTCTTGCGAAAACACTGGTGCTCCTCATCTACAATTGATATATTTAGGTGTGTATTTTAATGAATACTTTAAGAACAGTGTTCAGCAATATTATTCCTCTGTAATTTTTTGATTCTCTTCTTTTCGACCCCGTTAAATATTGGTCTGGTTATAGTGGATCTCTATTCTTCTGAATTCATTTCTGTTTTAAGAATACTGTCGAAAATAGTTATTTATTTGACGACCGCATTTTCTATTTTCCGTTTTTTCCTCGTTTTCGCTACTTCTCGTGATCAACTCTGATCTCAATAATTTGTTGGAATAATAATAATTGGACAAATACAACAGAATCTTGAAATTCCAAATAAATTAAAATTAATTCTAATTAAAGAACAAAATAAACAAAATTGACAAATGAAGTATACTCTGGAATATTAAAAACAAACGAAATACTAACGCCGTCGTAAAATAACAACAATTCAGATAAACTATGGTTATGAAGGAAACAAGATGTACTCAAGCTAAATTGCATACTAAAAATAGGCTAAACAAACTAAACAAAAGAATCAATAGCTAAATTAAACTGAACCATATTTATGAAAATTCTTAGCAATAATGTGATTAAATTGGTTAATTGTGATTATCAATATCAACAAGTTGCAATATCTTAGTAAAATTACTACACGAAACATAAGGAGGTGACTAGACTAGATTATTACTTCCCGGGTACGTAGAAGGTATAAGAAGAAGGAGTAGAAACCTGGGAAACAAAAATTTATGCTGGAAAAGCAGGAAGGAGCAATCAACAGCTACTCGGAGGTGGTTAAACACGATGGTTAAAGCATTATAAGTTCTAAGATTACAAATAAGAATAAGTGCCAATGTCAGTGTCAACGGTGTTTTGGTGTGTTGCGCGCGTTTAATGTGTGAGGTTCATTGTGCAGTGCTTTAGTATTGTACAATGTTCGTTGTGTACTGTTTGTCTTGCGCATTAGCCGGGTTCGCTAGTGACACTGAATTCCCCAGGATGGCAACTTAGTTGCCGAAATACGTATCTGGATTTTTTCCGAAATGTGTGGTAAGGATAATTTTATATATCATTATAAGTGCTATGAAAGCAATAGTACTAGCAAACGATCATTGGTTGCGAATCATAAAGCAAAAAGTTTTTACTTTTCGTTAACTTTAAGTATGAAAATGTCGATTCATACAGGTATGTAGATCGGAAACAAGAATAAACATGTTTGTTACATTTGGTGATAGTGGGATATTTTTCTCGGTTGACGTTTTCCCAAATATCTTCTTCAAATTTTGTAAGATTAAATCAGTTTTTAAAATTATAATTTCGTTTTCTAATGCTTTTTGCTCCATCCGAAATATGGTATGTTTGTTTTTTTACTAATGCGTTTCACACTTAAATCTCTTAAAAGAGAAAGATATAAATTCCACAATTTCTTTAATTTTTTCAAAATCTAGTAATCTCACCTCAAAATGTTCAATTACTTTTTGGATGTCCGCGATGTATTTGTCGATCTTATAATTCATATTTTTAGGTTTTTGTAGGTTTATCCGCCATATTTGGAAAATGATTAAAATTATTTTGTTGAAGATCTATTAACAAAATAATTGTTGTTTTATATACATCTACGCAGTTGATCATATGAATTACTATTTTATTTTTACCTTGTAATTCTACATTTAAATGACTTAATAATGAGTTAAAATCGGTAAGAAATGCTAAGTCACTAAGCCAAGTTTCATCATTTAAATTTTTACATTTCTCATATTGCTCAATTCAGGTTGGCCTTTATCGAGCTGCAGTTGGATTAACAATTAACAATTTTAAACGCTATGTCCGTTACCTCTTTTATGTTTAGTCTCTTGTTGACTAACATTTGTTGGTGAATTATGCAGTGGTAGCTCAAAAGGCCGAGAATTCACCTTCATTTTGACATAGCGCTATAAGTGCATTTATGCTCTCTATCATTGCAGCTGCGCCATCCGTTGTTATTGAAACTCATTTAAAAAGTGGTACTTTCAAATCATTGAGTTTTTAAAGGCGGTACGGCCACATAATTAGAATGGAACAAAAGAGTTTAACAAAGAAAATAATAGAAGCCAAAAATAACGGGAGAAGAAAAAAGGGAAGACCAAGGAAAAAATGGATTGACAGAGTCAACGAATTAGGACGAAAGCGAGGGAAGACCATAGCAGAAATGAGAAGAACGAGTACAGACCGGACACGATGGAAAGAATGGATTAAATCGTCGGAAGATCCAAAAATAATCCGACGCTGAAAGGCATAAGGATTAACGAGAAGAAGAAGAGGAGTTTTTAAAGGCTTTAAATATATCTACACGTATAGTCCTTTCTCTCAAAGAAATCATACCCAACAATTCTTGTTTAGATGTAAAATCCTCAAAAACCATAGGAATGAAAACGAAGTAATTGTGCCGAATCACTTATATCTGTCGATTCATCGCATGCATGTATTAATATCGTCATATAACTGTTCTGTCCGAGACAGTTGTAGATCTTGAATTGCAGCAATAATTTCACCTTGTTCTTAAAATCGTTAAAAAGTTAATCTGACACTTCCAAAAAATTTCATTTACAAACTCACCATAGTTTACATTTTCTTTGCTAAGCGATAGTTTACTTTGAATGATGCAGTAGTTACTGCTTCTGACTTTAACAGTGACTTCTTAAAAATAGTTTGTTGATTTGTTAATTGAATTTTAAGATCCCTAATTTTACGTTTTCTCAATCCGGAATTTGGTGGATAATCTGTATGATATTTGCTATGTAAAACTAAGAAATGTCTCTCCAGATTACTGTTTTTAGCAATGACTGTCGAGGTAAGGCGTGTTAAGCAACAATATTTATCATTCAACATTGTAAAAAAGTAACCGAGTTCCTATTCTTTATTGAAATGATAAGTTTTCGATTTTTGGTTTACTAATGTTCATGGGAGTAATAAAATGCAAAAGAAATTCGACAATTTAATGGATATTGAATTAAATATTTTCGTAAAAAATTTAAAAATTCATGAACTGTTGTAATAAACTGCGTTAATGATTAGAGTTGCTTACTAGTGCCAACGAGCAGTGGCGGAGGTTCGATACAACATTTTGATGTGTCTCGAATATGTTATAGAGGCACCTCCCACGAGTATCTTGCTACCAGCTTTTGTAGCCATTCGGCCTAGTTCTCGAGAAAATTGCGAAAGTTTTCCTAACGGACTTTATATACCGTTAATCTTAACAAGTTTGTAAAGAAGTGAGTATAGTGCAGTGGTTAGGTTCCATGCCTACTACGCTGGCGATCCGTGTTCAAATCCTGCTCTTGTAGTTTTTTTCTCAATCTCATTGCATATGATATTAACAAATATATTTAATTTCATGCAAAATTGTTCAAAAATAATATTTTTCGCCATGGTAATTTTATTAATAAAATGATATTTTAAATCGCTTAAGAAAATTAAAGGTGGCTTTTGACACAAAATGATGTATGTAGTTCTTTGTGGGTAAATTCGACTATTTCTCAAAAATAGCATTTAAGCGTTTAGAATCAAAATTATTTGACTCTTTTTCTTTAAATGCTTTGGCCATTTTTTATTTTTTGCTCGACAGAAACTGAATCACCAAAAAATACCAAACCGACTGCTTCTTCGGTGAGATACCATAAATGCCAACAAGAATTTTTTGATGTTGCTTTTGACATGCTTTCATTTATTTCATTATAAAAAAAAGTTGCTTAAAAACATTAAGTCATGGGCCGGTGCTTTGTAGGCAAAATACGCTTTTATCTATATCTTCAAAATAAATATACAAATATCCTTCAATCCTTGCAATTCCGCCCGAGTCAATTTTAGTTTAAAATATAAAAATGGTTTAAATTATGATCACTAGTGATAAAACGATTTAATTATAACGTTTGATAGTGAAATTTAAAATACACACCATGCTCCACATTCCGAGTAATTTTATTAATAAAGTTAGTATGGCGAAAAATATTTTTGAACAATTTTGCATGAAATTAAAAATATTTGTTAATATTATATGCAATAAGATTGAGAAAGAAAAACTACAAGAGCAGGATTTGAACACGGATCGCCAGCCTAGTATGCCTGGAACTTAACCACTGCACTATACTGACTTCTTTACAAACTTATTAAGATTAACGGTATATAAAATCCGTTAGGAAAACATTCGCAATTTTCGCGAGTACTAGGGCGAATGGCTACAAAAGTTGGTAGCAAGATATTCGTGGGAGTTGCCTCTATAACATATTCGAAACACATCAAAATCCGTTGTTCACAACCTTGACGTTCCCCTTGTCAGTGAGATCTGTTGTGTATACACGTACGCTGCCCTAAATACTATTTCGTAGTTCTTTTTATTAAATTTACATTTTCTTCTTTCTGGGCGGGCGCAACTCGCAAAACACCTTCCACATGCAGGTGATTGCAAGACCTTTGGTGTAATTTACTGACACTATATTACATCGGTAAACTCTTCACCACACTATTTTTTCATAACGAATTAACCACTTCGGCTTATAGGGTTGTGATAATGCTTGCTTCGAGCTAGCGAAACATGTGTCACCGATGTTTTTATAAAACAATTGTGTGGTGAGGAGTTTACCGATGTGATGTTGTGGTATCTCCCACATTTCAAAGAACGATCGTTATTAATTGTTCTCGCGAAAGACCCTGTTTTGTCATCCACAAAACATTGCGCGAACGAATATTCGAAAGATTTTTTGATGTTCTTCTTCTTCTTCTTCTCGTCAATCCTTATGCCTTTCAGCGTCGGATCAGCTCATTGAAGCTCTTAAATTATTTTAAAATATAATTTGGAGATATTCAGTTTTTAGATTAAAATTTTTGCAAGTTTACTTACGGACGTAAACAGTTTTCGAGAAAGATTACTTACATCTAAGATTCATCGAATCCACACTCTCAGAATCAAATTCTCTTAAATATTCATACTCCTATTTGTTGTTGGATTATTTCAAAATACTTGTTGTCTGCGCTTTGTATGTAAAACGAATTTGAATGCAATGCGTAAGTTAGTTCTCTAAGTAAATTAATATGACTGGTGTTGTAATATCGATCAGAAAGAGATGGAATCGCTATATAATTGATGGTAAAAACAAAAAATCATTGAATATAATCTTTCCTTAGGCATCTACATTGTATCACGTGCAGATCACAAATACATATTCGCAGTTTCAAGAAAATGTAGATAGAAAATAGACCGCTAAATTAGTTAATTACAAAGTTGTGTTATATTCTCTCACGAACGAACGTGATACTTTGGATATTGCAACAATTTATTATGTTTGGCTTGAGATAAGATGCTGCAATTCGTTTAAGTTACTAATTATTTAAACATATTGCAATTCTTTTGTGTTTTCTAAAACGTTAGCGAAAGTTCTGCTTGAAGGAGAAAAATTGCTTTAGAGAATTTGTGCAGTTTGTGAACTAATGACTTTCACATTACGCTTTCCTTGGAAATCAGTAAATTTTGTTTAAAATTCGAATTATTTCCACAGAATATATATTATAATAACATAATTGCATATTATACTTCAAAATAATAATAATAATGATGATGAGGTATGCAAGCAGAAGGTATTTCCTTGTAAAATCAAAAATGAAAAAAAAATTAATTTAGAAAAAGAAAGATTGGTCATGTCATTGTTATTTAGATTTTATTTTTTTTTTTCTTAGAATTTTTGGAAAAAGCCAAAGAAGCAACCACAGACCTACCGCCGGATTACGCCACGGTCGTCCATCGAACGGTACTTGCTCACCAGTTCCACCAGTTGGCTAAAGAGCAGGCCAAAATATGCAAGAAATTGGTGCACGATCAACATCTGCAACAGCAAGGTTGGGCAGCTGTCGTTGCGAATTTGGACGACATTACTACGGAGTTTAAGAAAAGAGCGGACCTTTGCGAGAAACATTTCGGTGATTATATGAAGGAACACGATGCGTATACGAAATTTTTGCAAAGGTAATTAGCCCTCCAATATTGTTTTAGCCATATTTTCTCTTCACTTTTGATTCATTAGCTTTCACGAAGATCTTAAAATATTATCGCGTATTCCCTTGCTGCCAGTTCTATTGGAGAACGAGAAATACCAAGAAGAGACGCTGTCGGTGGAAAGTTCGAATAAAAATGAGAACTCGGAGATTTCCGAGAGTGTTAGAAGAAATATTACGCTTTTGGAATGGATATCGGCGTCCGATAATAAAAATTCAATGGATCAGTTGTTCGAAATGTGTTCGAGGGGTTTACAGCAGGTACAGTATGATTTCTTTTTTAATATAAGGTTCGACATTAAAATTTTGTGGGTGGTAACGGTTGAGTAAACAGGGATTGAAACAAGTTAAAACGAAGCAATCAATCGTATGTATCAAGAAATTGTATAAACATGTTTTTAGATTTTAAAATGGGATTTATGTACCGAATTACATATTTAGTTGTCTCTTTATTTTTCGTAATATTTATTCATTTGTTAATACATCTATGTACCTAATCATAAAATACTAATAATTTATACATAAAAGCAACACGAGCAAGACCGAAAATTCAGTCATGGCATAACTTCTATAAATTATATTTTGTAGTTCGACCAAAATGTGTACAATGCAATACGCATGGATATAAAAAACGCTCTAGATGACGCTAATAAGCCCGACATGAAAGAAGTTAGAGGAATAGGTGACCGCCTCTTTGGTTTAGAACAATTAATGGACGAAGCTAAGCACTACGTCCAAGAACAAGGTGATTTAGCACAATCATTACAACAGGTAGTTCCGCGTTCGGATTAAAAAAATCAATCGATTTTATCCTTGTTATTTTTTTCAGAATCAAAATAGAGCGGGTAATTTGGGTGATAGATCGGTTCTTCCGGATCTGTGCGCGTCACATCGGAAGCAGCTGCTGGTTATGCTGAGTAATCATCAGCAGTTATGCGATATTCGTCGAAGGTGCACAAAAGCCAAAGAAGAATTGATCGTTAATTTGTATTATAGGCTTAAGTGGGTGATGTATGTGGAGAATACGATACTGGAGACTAGTCACAGATTATTTATTTGCCACGAGAATTTGAAACGTTTACGTAAGCATTTGGAAGTATTACAGCAGATACATTTAGCACCGGCAATATACTTAACTGCGGTCACCGAAGTGGTTAGAAGGAAAACCTTTTCGAGGGCTTTCTTAGTGGTAAGATCAAGTTACAACTTGGTAAAAGAAGTTTCAAGGTCTCATATTCGAGGTTATAGTGATTATACAGAGATAGCATTGAAGAGTCTAGTGTTGAGCCTTGAGAACTCAAACTATACTTATTGATGATGGAAACTTCTTTAGACGAAGTTTCTATCATGGATAGTGGTCGTGAAAACTTACGACAATATATCTACACTGATATTACTAGCACCTAACTAATCATATTTTATAATTTAGTGGGCGTCCGAATTAGCATGCCACCTCTTGACGATTCATAACAATGAAGTAACGCGAAGAAAAGAGTTCCAATCCCAATTCGAAGGCCATTTTCTAAACTCTCTCTTTCCGGGAATGGATGACTTACCGCCAACGTTTGCAACACAAGCGCCATCTGTGTTCGACTCCAGTCTACCGAATATAACCGCCGAAGATATGCAAATATTAAAGGAAGCCTTACCAGAAATGGCCGACAGCCTAAGTGTTCCCGATTTGAGCGCCATTTTGAAATTTTTTGATTCTAAACTTGAGGGTAAGGATAAGGAAAATATGGGAACCGTTGACGGACTGGTGCAGGAGGTTCAGGACATGCGCCTATCAGTGAATACGGAGCGGAGTTTGTTGAAAGAAAACGAATCTTGCCTGATAGCATCCAGTTTGCCACACCTTAAAGATCTCGACAGGTAACACTTTATTGTCCCTGGTGTCTTCACACTCATTTGATCTTTTTAAGGGGGTGTGAATCTGAGACTGATACGGAAGAATTTGAGAAAGTATGTCAAAGTCCGCTGGACCTCCACTTCGACAAGGATATTCCGTCGCCGCGTAGCAAGACGCTAGACGTAGCCACCATAACCGAGGTCGGTGAAAGAAGCCAATTGCCACCTAAAAACCTCCGCGTATCTTCCAAAACGTTCAACACTCCTTTGTAATTCCACAACATAATTCGATCGAAACTTTCACATACCCCTTTAACATGTCCGCGCATGGACAGCGCACTTCCAGCTACAGCGGTAGCCAAAGTAACACAACCGACAGTTTTACCAACATTAAAAACCCTTCCTTAGATTCCATGGATGACTTTTCCAGTTTGAGAAACTTGCCCATAACGATGGAAAGTTGTTACAATTCTCATCACCATCAGCAACAGCAACAACAGCGGCTTCGACAAGGCGCTCAGGGTTGTAGCGTCGATGTTACGATCAGTAGTGTTGATGGTAGTGGGGAAGGTAACGCCTTTCCAAACATTCTCTGTTCAAAGTCCGCATCTCCGCGTACACCCTCTAGTCCCAGAGATGTGCACTTAAACGAACAACTGTCACCTACCTCCCCGGTTCAGGTCCACCAACATGTCGTCGCTGAATTCGTGACTGATGAGTATTACATTGACGAGAGTCTGCCCTCGAGTTTGAGCATGGAGGCGACGGGGGCGCACAGTGCCAAGGCGAGTTCGCCATGCAGCTCGATACGGCAAATAACGTTGTCGCCTTGCTACAGGTATCGTAAACAATTGACGTTGTAGCACCCCAAAGTACGAATTATTATACTTTGGCGTAAATGCTTTTCATTTCTTTTCTGTTTACCGTTCTTTTTCTTCTTCTTTAGTTATATTTGTGTGTTGTATTTGCGACTCTTGCTTTTTACCACATTACCCAACGATAGAACGCATTTAAGTGACGGGAAAGGAAACTACACTGTTGAATTAGTTCTTTGTAGAAATCTTTATAATTTCGTTGTGTGAAAATCTAACTAACTAAAAAGGTGGTAACGCGTGTTATTTGCATAAAATGGTAGTTGTTTACTGTTTCTATGTATTCTTAGTTGAAAGCTTAGTGATATACTTATAAATAGTCTGGGCAAACAGCGGTAACAGCGTACAATTACGAAATAAGTTATGACAGCACCGCCGACTCCCCACTTTAGTCAGAACGCTGTATGCGAGCACTTCTGTGTAAATGTAGGCTGCCGTAATTTATTTCGTAATTATTGCTGTTTGCCTAGACTTTTTATACACCAGTGTTCGTTTCACTTGCTTCTAAGCAGTGGCGGCTCGTGACTTTTTGCGCAGGTGAGGCTATGGTAACCTAACTCTTCTCGGTGTTGGAAGTGTAGAACACAAATTCTAAAGAAAAGAGTTCAAAATAAAATATAATTTATTGTCTAGCAAGAACCACGTAGAGGTGAGAGTAAAATCTTGTCTGGATAGGGAAAAGGATAAAAGGTATAACGGTGATAGGTAAAAAGGTAACAAAAACTTAAAATAAACTCTAAAAATAATAACAAACTCTTATCAAACTAATAATAAATAACAAATATAATAGTAACTCATAAAATTTTAAAAATTAAAATAAATATTCTAATTTTTTTCTTTTTGAAACACGGAAAACTGTATTGCTGCTTACTCCTTTCGATAAATTGGAGGAATTCGCCTATTCTTTGTTCCAGCACAATAATGAATTACGCGCTCATAAATTACATCATTTTATTGATAAAATTGAGCATGTTAGTTGGCGTTATATTCTCCGAACATTTGAGGATCATCATACAATACAGATAATTCATTTTTTATTTGAATTTCATCAAAACAAGGATATTGGTGTAAAAGGGTTTGGAATAAATTTTGCGAAAAGTTTTTGAATATATTAAGAATTTGTCAAAAGTTAATAAATCGCAGAAACATAACTTCAGTATATCTTGAACTCTAACTTCTATCTGAACGATTACCGTATCGAAAATTTCGTTAAAAATTTGTTTATACTCTTGTATTTCCGATTCATAGGACAATCTATGCCTTTTCTGACTGGATTCTATGTCAAAATGTGAGTTATTATATACATCATTAAAATAACGATAATTATTTCTATATTCTAGTAAACTTTGAATAAGGGCTGGCAAACGATTACGCGCAAAATTGATGTCAGTTAATTTATTTTGCAGTATTGAAAATGTAACCTAGGTTTGTTCAAAAATTAATTTAAAAGTCTCTAATAAAAAAACAATTGTGTGTTAAGTAATTTTTAATCCTACCGTCTCTCTTACAGTCTTGCTATCATTTTTTCAATTAATATAGTTTTATATAATTCTACCGTAAATACTGCACGTGATCTAAAACTCCATCTTGTATTAAAGCCAGTTGGTAAGCTACTGTGGCATAGTAGATATAAAATGTTTGTTCATTGGGTTGATTTTGAAAAAAAAAAAAATGCAGCAAATCCGCTTAAATTAGAAAAGAAAACAAGATTCTTTGTTTATATTACAAGCTTTACTCAAAACTAAATTTAAAGCATGAGGGTGACAATGTACAAAAAGAGCTTCAGTAGTAATTGTTTTTATTTTACTTTCTGAACCAAATGGCCTGCCAAAACAGATGCACCATCATGTTTGAGCGACTAATGTTGTTTTTAAATCGTATTTTTCGCAATTATTGAATAAAAGTTTAAAAATGTTCGACTGTTCGACCGGATATGTCAAAAAACTCTAAAATCTTTCAAAAAGTCCGCCACTTTTAACATAACGGGATAATTGGGACTTGCAGGAAATATCTGCGGTTTCATCTACTTACCAAGAAAAAGACGGGGCTTCTTTAAAGTCTGTATCTATTTTCTGTTTTAATGCAAAAAATACAATCTATTAAATCATTTTGAATACATTTGGATGTACCAGAAAGAATATTACTACTAGCAAATCTATTAAAACTGGGTTCATATTTGCTAAAGAGTCCGATTAATTCTTTATAATTTCCATGATTAAAAAATATGAAGTCCCATTGTGTCCCCGAAAAGCTAGATCTTGTGATGCTAAAAATATCGTTACGTCGATTACTTTTCTTAAATTGTTGCGATTTGCTCTAACTTCATTATTATACGTAATAATTGTATCTTTACACGCGCTGTCCATGACAGTAGCAATATTTTGTTTTCCAAGTAATTTAAATTTGCAAACCGATAAAATATGTCCTTTAGACTTAGAACGCCGTTTAATACATCGTGGTAAATTTTTCAAATCCGCATAACCTAATTTCGACCACATTTCGGTTTGGTTACAGAAGAGTAAACATGACCAACAAAATACTCTTTACAGTTTAATTAAGCCCGTTAACCCGTCACATTTAGCGTTCCACAATGAACCGAAACCACGATTTTGCCGATTGCCGTCGTTAGATACTAAAGATAAATTAGGCCGAAGTTTTTCAATTTTCTGTGCGATGTGTAATTTCTTCTCTATATTTAAACTACTAAAAGAATTTCTTACCAATAAGTCCACAACATCTTCGCAGCTCCCTATTTAATTAATTTTATCCATTTTCTATGTATGACCTACCAAAACTTCATAAAATCACATAAACCGAACAATTGTTACGTAGATCCTTAAAACATCCTTAAATCGGTGAGTTAGTAGACAATGGCACATGTGCGAACTGCGAACGTTTTACGAACGATAACGCACGACAACTGCCGATCTTATACGATCTCGTTGGAGGCAAGCTCCGCCCATACGTTTTCGCCCTATAAAGTATACATGCACTTACGAGGACGCATCGGTTGTAGCAATGGTATTAATATCGGTATGAAGACAGATTTTGGGTAGTCTCCTCGCTTGGTAGTAGGGTGCATACACTAAATGTTCATGCATTATTGGAAATATGTTTGCGTTTTTAAATTCAGTAATGAATAGATATGCTATTTATTATAAATTCGATGTAAAAATTGCTTAAACATTGTTTTAATAGATAATGAACACAATTTATCTTATTAAAAATAATAGGGAGGCTTAGCCTCCCCTGACGAGTCGCCACTGCCTCTAAGTTGATATTTAGTTTCTAAAATTTAGATAAATTTGTTAAAAACGACAAGAAGCTTGGGTGCTTTTGTTGGAGAAATAAAAAAGTTTATACAGTTCCAAAAAAAAAAAAAAACGAAAGAAAATATAAGGAAGAGTTGGTAATTATCTGCACTACAGCTATAAATCCAGTTGCAGTAGTAACTTTCATTCTTGTTCTCCATTCGGTGGAAAGATGTACTTGGTTTTGCATGGAGTATACAAAACAGAAAGACTGATATCGATTTCTGTTGGAAATCCTTGTGAATTTTGGTGGAGTGACGTAGAGCGAATCAATACTACAAACTTGAGTTTCTGAAAGGTTTCAGTAGATTCCGGTCCTAGATACTATATACACCGACACTACGAAAAGCAATCCGAGCGGGCTGCTTTTCTTTGATACAAACGGAATGCGTGGAAGCCATCGTTAACGTTGCGGCGGCGACAATAGAATTGCAGCAGCGAATCCACTGAAATCCCGGTTGAAACAGTGCTACCAACAGAAATGCGGATACAACTGCATTGCGGATAGTTATTGACCTTCATGAATATTTGGTACACACCTATTTTGCTGTATCTCATTTTCACATCACATTCTTAAGCAAGTAGTTTACAGAGGAACAATTGGAAGTGTACTTACAAGGGAGCATCCCGAACCAGGAAATTAAACAAAAAATGAAACTGTGTACAAGTAGTCTCCGCCCAAGGATATTGCCGTTTTGCTTAGCTGCCTAATCTCGCTTTAAGAGGTTGGAAGTACCTATCAAAATTAGATTAATTTTCGGTTTTTTAAAATAGTAGAAATGGATGGAACACATACATCGAAATTATATATCAAAATATTAATTTTTTTGTTATTCTATCAAAAAATACAATAATGGCCATGCCCATCCCATCACGCATAAAATTGGATAAGTGCTAACTTGTGCATGTTATAGGGCTCCTCGAGCAGTATAAGAAATATTATATTTTATATAAAATAGTTATGAGAAAACAAACTTGTCCACTGTATGATTTCATCCAAACTTTCATCGTGATGCGCTATGTGCAGTGCCCGAGTTATAATGCGGCGTTCCTGATGCAATCGTTTCATGTTATATTATTATATATATATATATATTATCATGTCATATTAATTATTTTCATATACATACACTCCCAGTCACGGTAGTTGGGACACCTCGTTAAATTTATTATATTGTGCAATAAAAATTCAAAATCTTACACAATACTGAGAATTCTACTGCGTAGTAATTATTACTGGTTAGTGGATCATACAGCATTATTAGGAACGCTGCACTAATGGAATTTACAATAGAACTTAATCTTAATTACAATAATCCCTAATAATCGCAATATAATGATTTCATAGTATTACCGAAAGAAATATTCAAGTAGTATTACAATGCTTTATGTGTCATAAACATTTACAAGGGTATTTCCAAGAACGATTTTATGGTCATCAAGGTATTATCCTATCCCTCTAGTACCTCGGGCCATTCAGTTTACTTCTAAACGTCTCCGTGTACGCGCGAAGTGCAAGTGGGCGAATTTTGAACGTATTAACCCTACGGTCCATAACCGGGTACCCGAGTACTTTTTTGAACTTTGAAGTGCTGCTGTTCCTTTATTATTGAAGATATCAACATGAAACTCCGATCATCAGAGATTTTGGCTAAACTTAGAGACTAAAAAAAAGTTTACCAAATTTGGTTAAATATATTAACTAAAAATGAGTTTAATGTTTTTTGCATACAGGGGTTCATGACCAGGGTACCGGGGTACCTTACCAAATTACCTTATATTTCAAAGAAAAGACGTTGATTTTCTTTTATTTTGTTTCAAAATGTTTATTGATGTAATTGTTTTGTAGTTAAATTATTTATATTTTATTCATTTTAACTTATTTCTTATATTTGATCTCTTATGTTGAGTCATTGTTGAAACATGGAAAACATTTTGATATTGTTTGTGTGTGTTGATCGCAAACTGGTTTCTTGCAAACGTTGCAGACTTTTTCTCGTCTTTCTTCTCCTGTTGTCTGGCAAAGAAGCGCACAAATAGCAGCATCCTGTTATTGGCTTCCTGCCACCAGTAGAAGCAGCCGTAGAAGTAGATGGTTGCTCAGTATAGGTGACCGTCTCCACTGGTCTTCCCAAAAAGCTCTCAATTGCTGATTTGGTGGGAAAAATGGCGCGTTGCTTGGCGATTGGCTACTATTTCTTCTATTATCGGCGCACACAAATCTCCAGCAAGTTTACGCAAAAAGCGTTTTCTCCGTGTTGTTTGATATGGAACAGTTCTGTTATTTTCATAAAATATAGTGTATGCCGCGAAAGCACTAACATCGAGCATATTGTACAAAAACGACAAAGGCCACCTTTTTGTGTGCCTCTGTGTGGTATACTCCCGAAGCGTCTGGTCCATAACATCCACGCCACCTTTCGTTTTGTTATAAAATTGATGATTTCTGGTTTGCCGTTTTCTTCTACAGTTGCATCATCATGCAGAGTCGACAACAATATTACTGAATTTGTTTTCCTCTGTTTGTATTAAACCATAGTCACCTTTTTCGTGGAAACCAAATTTGCTTGTCCCAACGGACCAGTTCTTATTGTCTTTCATTTCTGTTGGTATATAGGCTTTGTTTCGCCGCAGTGTTCCAACAATACTAAGTTTGACGGATATCAGCTGCTTTGCCAGTGGCAGCGTCGTAAAAAATTATCCATGGTGATATTACGTCCGCTATTGTGGTATGGCCCAACCAAATCTCTGACTACTCTTTCGCCTACACCGATTTCGCGACCACTGTCTTGTTTGCCAGTATATATTTGGCCATGAAGAGGATATGAATTTTTAGCATCGCATATCCACCATACCTTGATCCCGTATTTCGCAGGCTTCGATGGAATATACTGAGTAAATTTTGTTCTGCCGCGGTACGGAAACAATTGTTCGTCGATTGTTAAATTTTCTGTAGGCACATAATATTTTGCGAGATTGGCGTTCAACATTATCCAAATATCTCGTATTGGAGCAGCTTTGTCTGTGCGCTGCCTCTCGTTTCTTGTTCTCGCGTCATCAAAACGTATAAAACGAATAATATCCCAGAAGCGATTTAATCCCATTGTTGCACGGAATAGAGGATGAGACAATTGCATCCATAAGTCCCTTGCATTTTCATCATTGGAATGATTTGCGCCTGCCATTATCAGCATTCCAATGAATGCGTATATTTCTGCCCCTGTGGTATTCTTCCACTTCAATTGATGCTTTGTTGGGTTTGCTGCATTGTAGGCATCATAAGTTGAATTGGCCTTTTTGTTGGTATGACGCACGATTATATCGACCATTTCTATTGTAAAATAACTCTTGAAGCATTGCATACCAGTCATTCTTTCCGTCATTCGTAATGGACCACTGCGAGTTCTTACGATGTTGTGACTCCTTATTTGTTGACAAACAGGTGGTGTTGGTTGCCATTGAGTACCATCACGTGCAATCATACTCTGTTGTGCTTGATGTTGGTGTATTTGCTTCAACCATATCAGTTTCGCTGTCACTTTCATCTTCAAATACATCTTGCTCAATTTGTATTGGCGTGTCAATAGCGGCTGAAATTTCATTGTTTTCGTTGTCATTGCCTTCACTTTCTGAGTCTTGCACTTCTTCCGTAAATACCTCTCCTTCTTCCTCAATTGGCTCTAAAGCGTCGTCATCCACAGTCATATTATCAAGTATAGACTCAATATATCTGCTTCTGGCTTCTTCACCCAAACGCATATATTGTCTTTCAGTTAAAAATTCTGTTTTTCGGTTCATTTTTCTTCAACTTCACTGATAAACTGTTCAACTTATACTGACGGAATCATTGAAATGTATTATTTTTTTTTACCATAACTGAACATAACCTAAAAACACAATAAAAACACAACGCAAACACAAACAGAAACATAAAATCAGTTTTTGTTTACTTTTGTGTACCTTTATCTTACAAACATGAAATTTGTACAGTTGCGATGTAAAAACTAAGCGTTTCTAATAATCTGTGCATATATATATTATTTTATTTGAATATAAACGAAAGAACTTCACTAGGGTACCCGGGTACTCTGGTTATGGACTCCCGTTCGTCCAGGTGGTTATGGACCGTAGGGTTAACAGTGAAAATGCCGCGTGGAAAACCGATCAATGTTGAAAAGTGATCGTCCTTGATCACACTCGATAAAGAAGGGTATTCTGTTCGACAAATTGGCGAAAAAAGTGCATCTGGCAAAATCTAGTGTAGCCAATATTATAAAACTGTACCGTACAACGGAAAGTTTAAATGACCGTGATCGACCAGGTCCGTCTCGTATTACGACCAACGTTGATGATCAGCGAATCGTTTTAATTAGTAAACGAAATAGAAGACTGACAGCACCACAAATAGCAGCAGAATTCAATGGCGATCGTCAAAACGCGGTGTCAGTGAGCACTATTCAACGTCGCTTGCGAGAGACAAACCTATTCGGACGAATTGCTGTACGGAAACCGCTACTAAGGCGAACCAATCGTCTAAAACGATTACAGTGGGCCCAACGACATCGAGATTGGACGGTGGAGGAGTGGAAAAATGTGCTTTGGACCGACGAATCCAAATTTGAAGTGCTTGGACAAAATAGACGAGTTTATGTTCGGAGATCAAAGACAGAAAAAATGCTTCGCGAATGTCTAGCACCCACTGTAAAACATGGTGGTGGCTCAGTTATGGTGTGGGGTTGTTTTTCGTACGCAGGAGTAGGAAATCTCGTTCGGATAGAAGGTATTATGAGAAAAGAACAGTACAGAAATATTCTAGAGCATAATGCTGTACCTTCTGGCCAGCGATTGATAGGGGAGAATTTCACCTTCATGCCAGATAATGATCCTAAACATACGGCGTTAGTATGTAGGGGTTATTTGAATACACAACAAACACAAAATATCTTGCAAATAATGTCATGGCCTCCACAGAGTCCCGATCTTAACCCTATCGAACTCTTGTGGGATGAGCTGGATAGACAGGTACGAAAAGTGGCTCCAACTTCGAAACAACACCTTTGGGAAGTTTTACAAGAACAATGGAACAGTTTACCATCCAACACACTTACAAAACTTATCGAAAGAATGCCCAGAGTTGTTCGAGCCGTATTGAATGCAAAAGGAGAATTCTTGGACGAGAAGAAAATTTAATGATTGTATTTGATAAATATTATTATTTGCTATCATTTTGTCATAATAAACCAATATTTTGTTATATATAACTGATTTTGTGTTTTATTTTTATTTTTGTGCAAGTTAAATACTTATATTGAAAAAATATTAACTGTCCCAACTTCCCGTGACTGGGAGTGTAGATATACAGGATTTTGCACAAAATATGGGGGGGAGAAAGAGGGCACCATTACATTTTAAAATATAAATGGATGCTATTTTAAAATTTGTAATAGAGCTCGAAAACCTATATATATTTATATATAACTGTGATGTATTTGTTCCAACCATTGCCGGATTATTTTCGGAAAACCAAAAATCAAGCAAACTATGAGAGGTACTTTCATCCTCTTAACCCTATGGTCAATAACCAAAAAAATATACGTTAGTCAATAACCGGGTACCGCTATGTAGTTTTTGCACTTTTATATTAAAAATTATGGTTTTAAGTTCAATAATATGTAGATGGGGTTTCTGTTCATATATTAAGGTATATATAAACAATTTTGTTGAATAAATTCATGAAAGTTTTTGCTTTAAGTCTCTACGTTTAACTTACTTGTTAGTCTTCTGTTGCTAAGCCAAATGTAACTAAATCGTGGTCGTCTGCATACACACAGTATCTTTTTGTTCTAGTTTGATAACGGTATTTCTTTTTAAACTGTTTACTATAACCCTTTGCCTGTTGCTCTTATAATTTAAAAAAGAGTGTAAGAGTGCTAAGTTATGTAGAAAAACACTTTAAACTTGTAGGGATACCGCGGTACCCGGTCATTGACTCGCGTAGGTGTCGAATATAAAACCATTTTAAATAAAATTTTAACTAATATATTATATAATATATATATTTCTCTTTTATTATCTTCAAAGACCTCAATAGCGACGATTTCAAGTTTCGTAGCCGTATTTTCATTGTTAAAGAAATGCGAGCGTTTTTAATTTGAAAAAGTTACCCGGGTACCTGATTATTGACCGTAGGGTTAAAGCGAGATTGGGCAACTAAGGAACATGTTCTCGTATATTCTTGAGTGAGGACTACTCGTCCACAAAGTGTTAATTTTGTTTGATTTTGCAGGTTCGGGGTGTTGCTTTGTCTACGTAAAGTAAGCACTGGGAAACACATGTCTGATTACTGTGCTTTTGTACTATACTTGTTCCTATTTTGACTAGCGCATTAATTAATTAATTAACATTTTGTGTAATTAGAAAGGAATACATTGTTTTAGTTTCGCTTTTCATTATTTACGTTAAGATGATTTAAATCTCTTCTCTCTTCATCTTTTGTGCTGTTAAAGGCGTAAGTCTGATTTTATTGAAGTGGTTTTTGTTTGTCGATTTAGTAGTGTGTTTATTTATTTTTTTAAAACAAGTAGGTCCTGAGGTATTTTTCTCTCCAAGAAATGCAGGTAATACTAGTCGATTGTTTAGTCCGTAGTTAAGTTGGTGGCCTGAAGTTCCCTTATTCCTGATACCTTGACATAAAATTATACTTAATACACACAACATTTTAGTTATGGCATGATATTTTAGTTCGAGTTTTGGTTTGTTTTAGTTCTTTCCTTCTCATTTGTTTCATTAACCGTTTAAATCAAATCTGGCATTAATCACTTAGTAAGGTAATTATTTTAGGATAACCTACAGACATCCAGGACCGAATATGACAGATTGAAAGTCGTTCTGTCTAAGTTTTCCGAACTGGTTCGTCAGGCCCTCCCTAATTTAAAAACCGAATTATCCTCGCTGAAAGAAACATCAACGCGAGAAAAGGACGAACTAATCGAGTACTACAAAAGTTTATCGGGATCTTTAGAAAAAATTAATCTTGAACAGACGGACTTGGCGTCATATAAAAAGATTTAGAGTGTAAAAACGAGGAGTTAAAGTGCCTTCAAAACGAAAATATATGTCTCGAAAACAAATTCAAATCGTGCATGCAAGAGAATGTGGATTTAAAGAACGAAATCGACCAGCTCAGAGCTATCAGAGACATAGAATTAATGAAAGTCAACGAAAATGTGGAAAAATTCGAAGAGGAAAGGGAGAAGATGCTGAAAGATCTAAGAGAGACATTAGTTAGGGAACATAAAGCGGATCTGGATAATATGCGATCTAGATTCAAGCTAATGATGGATTCAAGTCCAACGGACGTTAGCCACGATAAATTGGACCAGTTTCGGGAGGAATTTGAAAAGAAAAAGATGGAAGCTGTAGAGACCGCTTTGGTTGTCGAAAGGCATAGATGGGAAAGCGTGCTCAAGGACACGGTAGCGAAAATTACCAAAGAAAAAGATGAAGAGAAGCAGCTATTATTACAGGAGAAGGAAGAAAAGGAACGCCAGTTAAGCGCGTTGAAACTGGACGCTGGAACGTCTAGGGAAGTACAAACGGAAAATGATTCATTTATGGCAAGCAAGAAAGTCGATGAGATGGCCGCCTCCGTTGGATTATTTGAAGGTAAAGCTTTTAAATCCATCTATGGCACGTTGGTTGTTTTTTGTTTGTTTCTTTTTAGTTTTTTGATTTATTTGTTTCTTTAATGAGAAGTAGTAGTCTCCTTTTTGATCCATTTAATGGAACTAATTTTTGAAAGATTTATTCCTTTTCTCGCACTGAAAACGTTGACCAACCATTTTGTATTTTATGATTGGAAATAAAATAAAAGTTATTAGGTGATAAATTCGGAGAATATGTGCAATCGAGAGAGAGTAATTGGGTGATTTCTTTGATTTTTGTTTCGAACTGTTTTGAGAACAAGCTAGTTTTGCCATTGTGTGGCGCTGTTTGATAGATTATTGCTTTTTACCAATGAAAATGTAAAAATTTTGGACTATAGCATATAGAAACATGTAGCGAGTTAGTATTGTCAGCTTCTGAAATAAAAAAGACTGCCAATGTATAATATAGCGACTATTTACGTATTTATCATTTATCAAGCATCGAAATCTTTTGTTGGAGTATTTGAAATTTGTCCAAAGTTCAAAGTAGATGATATTGCAATACATTCTGCAACTTTCAGGAAGAGTTGATGCTGCAACTAGTCCGGTCCGCCATCAGGACAAATTAACGAGAAGTCAGATGTCCCTTCTTAAATCTGGAAAATTCAGTCTGAATTCATGCGTAAGAGGTGATATTGTTTTAGTTCTGTGGGAGTCGACACACGAGAATTATAAAATTTTGCAAGAAAGTAGTACTCTGTACTTCCTACATTCAGACTGTTTAGAAGCCTTGGGATTAAAACGAGGAGAGAACGAGGAACAAAAACCGTACTGCGTCGGTCAGGTTACGAATAAAGAATACTGCCATGCCAGAAAGGTAAGTATTAAAATCGTATTCTGTAGTAGAAAAAGAAACATTTTATGCCAACTTTGATGTATTTATAACTTACAATTATACGTATCCGTATATTTTAGAATAGCGCATATTTTCCTAAAATATTCTTGTTTATGCGATGCTTTAACTGACTATTTAATGTCGGTATTAATAATTGTATAGATCCAATAACACATAAATTCATTTAACGTGGCTGTTTAATACGGCAACATATATCACGTTTTATTCGTTAAAATCCTATAAATTTGGGATTTGCGACCAGTTTTATGCGCGGCATATAATTTGAGAATTTATAAAGGAAATAAATAAAATTAACAAGACCGAGATAATATTAGTTTCCCTATAGGATTTTGTTTATTTATCTAGTGACTACACCGGAAAAAAGATTTTGCATGATTTTCTTCAATTGAAATAATTTGTTACTTTGAATTTCGTGCCTTTAAATATACAACTATGAAGATTATAAATTGTATAATACTTATCGATGACGAAGTTTTAAAATCTAATCTGATCTAAAACCTACCTTCATACATATAAGTGTTAGTTAATATTGGGCAATTTATTTAGGGAAAACAGTATCCTTTGGACAATCATTTTAGATGGCAATATGGAATAATGGAATATTGATATATATTCTGCTCTCTAGTGATGATATACGTTTGGGAAAGGGCTGGTATTGATATGTATTCACTAATTTGAGAAGTATACAGGGTTTGTCATAACTAGTGCGTTAAATTTGTTCACAAGATACAAAATACAAGTACAAAAGTAAGTCTATGAGTGTAAAACAAAAAAAATTAAACAAAAAAATTGACCAGTTTTGGGACCACTGACATTTATTGCTAGAGATATCCCAATACGCACTCGACGTTGAACGCATTCCTTGTAAAACTACATCTAAACATCTACTTGACCTTCCTTAGCATATTAACCTTATTTTATTAGACTTTACATTTCTTTGTCTAAATCGTAAACATATATACGCCTTTATTTTAGTCTATGTGTATGTAAAAATAATTTCCGTCCGAAACTTCAAAAATTCTTTTGTTTGGTAAAAAAATATTTCCTCTTATAAATTTTGTTTGAGTGGTTATGAACTTCCTTCTGTTTTAATTTCATACGTAAGTTGTAAAAAGGGATAGGATTTTTCAGAAGATATGCGTCAAAATCATTTATAACACTATTTGAGGTAAAAGTAAGGCAAGGAGTGTTAAAAAAATTGATATCATCTATTCAAGTTAATCGTTAATATTCTACCTGGCGAGTTATGAAGCATGCGATCGCTCTGTAGTTCGTCATAGATACGATTCGAGAACCGATGCCCTTGAACCTGATAAACATATGACTCGATTTTAAGTAATGTTCATAAAGGGTTTTCCAATAAGGACGGGCCGATTTTGACAGTCTGGCGGCCATATTGTTTTGGCAGCGTCTGTCAAATCTGTTGTTTATTATTCAGTCACTGATGCCAAATCATTATGGTAAGTTACACGATTGAGCAGCACGTCCAAATGATAAAACTTTATTATGAAAATGACTGTTCGTTAGTGCAAACGTTGCCCGCCTCTTACGGCAGACGCGGTGGCCTTTCAAAGTCGACTTTCCAACGTTTGGTAGCCAAATTCGAGACGACCGGTTCGGTAAACAATCAGCCAACATCCGTACGTCAAAGGAACGCCAGATCGGCCGAGAACATCGCCGCTGTCCGTGAAAGCGTGCAGGAGAACCCGAGGTAATCGATTCCTCGCCCTGCACAAAAACTCGAACGTTCGCAGACTTCAACTTGGCGAATTTTGCATCGCCACTTGGGCCTTCACCCGTAGAAATGACCCAGGAACTCAAAGTTAATGACCATAGACAACGCCGTTTGTTCACTGACTGGGCTTCGGACCGTTTGGAAGAGGACCCCAATTTTGGCCGAAAATCATCTTTAGTGACGAGGCCCATTTTTGGATAAATGGCTATGTTAAAAAGCAAAATTGCTGTATATTGGACGACGTCAACCCACACGAGGTTCACCGAGTGGTAATGCATCCACAAAAAGTTACTGTTTGGTACGTGTTTTGCGTCGGCGGCATCATTGGTCTGTACTTCTTTGTAAACGAAGTTGGTGAGGCCATTACCGTCAACGGCGAGTGCTACAGATCCATGTTAACTAATTTATTTTGGCGCGAATTGAACGATATGGACGTGGATGATATGTGGTTACAGCAGGATGGCGCGGCGCTACGTGCCACACAGCGAACGCCACAATGGACATTCTGCATGAACGATTTGAGGGTATGGTTATTTCACTTGGAGGTGACGAGAATTGGCCACCAAGATCGTGCGATTTGACCCCACTAGACTTGTTCTGTGCGGTTTTCTGAAGTCACAGGTCTATGCCAATAAGCCGCAATCGACCGATGCCTCAAAGTCAACATAACATATGCGGATCTATACGGCAGGGTCATTGAAAATTGGATTTCTCGGATCCGTGCCACCATGCGAAGCCACAGCGGACATTTAAACGATATCATATTCCATACATGTGCCTTTCAAATAAAAAATTTCGGTAATACCTCACACAGCTTGTTTTATCCCATTTCAACATCGATCCGCCCTTATTGGAAAATCCTTTATTTGTTTGTCTAAAAAGCAAATGAGTTGAATGAACTATGCGTTCGATAGGTGTTATCGTAATATCCTACTTAAGGTTACAGAAGATACATAAACGTTAGTAGTGGCTCACTAGAGTTTATGAGTTTATGAGAACTTCCCTTTCCTTCTGGTACGCGTCTTTTTGCAATAACCTGTCATTACGTTGATTAACTTGTTCAAACGAAGCTATATTTAAACTCGTAGATTCATTTAAATTCTGACATACATAACTTAAAGTTCGATTCATTGACACCTTTCAAATGTGTTAATTGCAACGAATTCTCATCCTTTAATGCCCTATTTTCAGATAAACCAGTGTCAATAGTTACCAATTCTTTTAATTTAGATATATTTCTCTTTGTACATTCCTTTTTTCTTCTATTTTCATTTTCATATGTAATCTCAATATCTTCTAACCTTACATTTAATTCATTAGATTTAGTTGTACTGTCTACTTGTTTCTCCTGACTGTGCTCCTGACCATTAATAGCACATGCTAACTTAATTAACAAAGACATTAGTTTTTCTAACGCCCTTTCTATTTCACCCTTCTGTGTGATCTTGACGTTTGTTTGACATTTTTAAATTCTAAATTTGTGTATGATACAATGAAATGAAATTAAATCAATTTAAAAACTAACTTTAGGTTCGCAAATGAAATGAATGAATTTAGGTTCGTCCCACGTTTTGTGCGCCAAATTTGTACTGAGATTTTAGTTAAATTTTTTTTTGAGTAAATGGCACCGGTTCAGCTCGTAGATAAAATATAAAAGCATAAATTATAACAATTTATATTTATAACTTTTTCGGAATATTGAACATAAAATCAAAAAAATTTACCTATTTTAGTGTGTGTGAAAGTATAAGTGTATTTTCCGTTGACGGTGCTTCCTGTATCTCCTCTTTATCTGTATGGTGAGGTTCTTTTCTTACTAATACTTCTTCTTACTAACATTTCTTCTTAAAACTTTTTTTTTCTTTTGGAAATATATTTCAGTCTTCTTTATTGACTTTTCTCAATTTTTCAATTCAATCGTCGTTAACCAAACAAACTTTTCTTTCTTCTCGAAACCAGGACGACACTGTTTTATTTCTCCGTTGTCCATGAATCCATATATCCTTGGTTATTTCCAGTAAATTTAAGTATCTGATTTCTTCTAATGCATAATTGTTGTAGGAAATGTGTGTTAAAATGTTAACAAAACTCTTTTTATACATTAAATCATGATTTTATAAAATATTTAACTCTGGTAACATTTGTTATAGTGCAACATGTATTGCTTCGTTTGCATCTAACTCTCGGGGTGAGTTCACGCACTTTATTCATTATTATCATCATTATCTTTTGCCCTTTCTACCTTTCGGTGTAAGGGTTCAAAGCCACCGAGCCGTATACATACGTATATACCGTACCGCTCCTTCCTTACTTTTCGCAGTGTGTTAGACGTAACAGGCTCATTTTAGGATCTTAATAAACCGATACGCTCCACCGCGACCGGGTTTCGAACCGCAGACTATATCAGTGTGAAGCGCGTGCCACTCAGCCACTAAACGGGTTACCCATTTTATTAGTTGAATATTTACGACCCTGCGTTTATACTTGATGTATCTACTCTACCGTAGCAGTAATACTGCATATAGCGAGACACGAACGATACTGAGTACAATATTGAAGAGTTGTGATATACTCAGTAATACTAAACCACAGTCTTTGCAATCATTATCAAGTAAAATACAAGGGATAAGCTGAAATTATTGAGAATAAAAAACAAAATACTTTCTAGGATTTTATTTTAAATATGCTCAGAGTAATTCCCTTCAGCAATGATGCATTTGACCATTCTTTTTTTGCACTGTTTAAAAGTTCTCAACCAGACTTCTTTCGAAAATATCTTCAAAATAAGCGTGAAATGCGTTATCAATCCTCGAACGAAAACCTTCTACCCCGCAAATTTCGTTTAACCCTTTGACACGGGAATTAATTCTGGCCATTGCAAAATTTTACAAATGCTTTTTATAGCTTAAAAAGGCTTCATAAAACATGTGTAAAAAATTCTGGGGAGAAATTTTTATTTTAAAGTGATTTTTGAAGATGTACATTTTAATGTAAAATCCGCTTCAATGTATAAACTTTTTCACTTTATTTAATTTTTTCTATTATTGATTTTAAATTTGTTTACATATACAAAAGGAACATATATAAAAGGAACACATACATATATAAAAGGAACACATTCAAAAATTCATTTAAAAAAATAAGCGAACAAATAAATTTATTGTAAGGTGAAAAATAGTTAAAAAGTAGAATACACACACATATGTCTATATCTACATACATAATATCTGAAAAAAAAATTATTACTTGGTATGCATTTCTAGGAAGCAATTTCGTTCTTTAGTAATACATAAATGAATTTTACACTTTCGGCAAAAGAAGTAAGTTCTTCCAGCTACACCTTGGCTTGTTTTGCATCTTGTTGCTTCTTTTTGCCGTCATGGCATGGCATGTGGTCTATGCCATCCAATTGTACATCTCGAATTGGTCTTACCTCAATTTTTCTTTTAGATGAAACCGGTGATGAATTTATTTTTATCCAAATTGTCTCTGATATGTAAATTATTCCGCAACTGACAAAACCTGTCACAAGTTAATGTGTTTCGAAAGCTTTCATGCCAAGCGATGGATCCCAGTAAAGTCTGAGCCTCGAGAACTTCATACTAACAATTAAAATGTGCAATCCAAATAATTTTTTAATTTCGTTGCAATCAGTATTTTTTACGTGTCCTACATTGTTTTGTATTGCATATAAATTTGTGTAGAAAGCAAAATTTTGAAATAGCTCATCTGTAAAATATTGTTGAAAAAATTGGTATGGTGTTTTCTCATCTTCACAGCTTTCAATATTTTCACATTCAAATGGAATTGGATCATATTTAGAGTTCTTTCGGCTCCATTTTATATCTTGCTTCTTTGGACATGCATAATCAGTCGATAGATTAATAGGGACTGAACTTTCACAGCAGATATCAGCATTCAGAATATTGTCATCTTATTCATCATGCGATGAACTCCGTGTGGGTCGATTTACGATAACAATATCAAATTCTATATCTTCTTCGATGTCCGATTCATTCAATATATCAAAAATTTCTTTGATTGTTAAATTCGACATAGTTTCTATTCACAAAAATACAACCTTCTGAGTCATTTGTATATTAAAATATACTGCACATTTAAATGTACATTGAAGATTTCACTGAATGTACATTTTAATGTACATTCTTATTTTAGTTATCATTTACGCTCAAAACATTGTATTTATGTAAAACGTATGTTTACATTAGAAAAGTATCAAATATATAAGCAAAAAAAATTACCTTTTTATGAAAAACACTGAATTAACTATATAATTTTTTTAATTTGAAAAATCAATTTTAACACATTATACGCTGCGCTGTTGATGGCAACACAAACTACGCAAGACTGATCTCACGTTGTTTTAAAATTTTACAAACTCTTAAGAATTAAAACAACAACAAAACGACAAACCGATAGCTGTAAATTAATTGTATGTATGCTAAAATTTAAATCAGTGACGAGTTAATAAAATCGACGTACATTATAATGTTCACCACGCGTCAAAGGGTTAAGCCCAAAAAATAGCCAAAAGTCACACATTGCCAAACCAGGTGAGTACGCCGGATGTTCTATCACTTTTATATTTTTTCAGCTAAAAACTGGAAAGTTGAAACTGCCGTATGGAACGGTGCATTGTCATGGTGGAGCATAATCTCTTGTCTGGAACTCTAGTGAACACTTCAGGCAAACATTTTTCAGTGTACCACTTAGCTGTACTGTCGTTTGTCTATCTATCTTCATTTACTAAGCTCGTACTTCTGAACAATACCGCATACATAACCTTTTTCATAGCTCGCTGCTTCCTAGACATTGTAGGAGTTTCCCCATTTTTGTGAATCCATACACAACTTTTTTGGCGGGTAGGAAGGTCGAAAAAGGGAATGTAAGTTTCTTCACTTATCACTATTTTTAAAAAATTTGGTGCCCGCCATTATTTAATAAATTTATAGTTTCATGGCAAATTCTCACGCTCTGATTTTTGAAAATTAGAAAGGCGATGTGGCACAAAACGTACTTATCACTTTTTTAACCGCAGGTGATCGTGTATGATTGTTTTAACAGCTGAGGATCGAATCTTGAGTTGATGCTCTATTACCGCATAAGTGGTTTTATTCTCTTTAATTATTTTTTGAACAGCAGCAATGTTTTTGTCGTTAACAATTGTGGGAGGACGCCCCGCTCCTTTTTGATGCTGAACAGAATTCCTTTCGGGTTCAAATTCCTTATACCATCGGTAAATTGTAGCAAAGGAAGGTGCTTGTTCACTAAAAACTGAATCTAAACTGTCTTTGCGCTTATAAGCGCTTAAACCTCTTTTAAAATCATAGTAAATTATGATTCGAAAGTGGTCTTTTGTTAGTTCCATTTTATTTTACTTTAAAAAATAAGTAGCTGAGTTAAAACGAACGTAACTGTAACAACTAAACGTCAAATGACAAATAAAAAGTTGCTCTAAATAAACACTGTGTGTGATTGTTTTTCACGGTCTACTAGATTTTCTTATTCTCAATAAATTCAGCTTATCCCTCGTAGTAGAAATGTTAAACTTGTGTATGTTTGTCTGGTAATGAGTAACAGAGATCTTTGGGGATACCATGATAGTTCAATTTTTATAGTTTAAAATAATCCACGAAAATTTACTACTTCAGTTATGATGGATCATCCTGAAATCCCTACTTACTACAAATGATCAAAATAATTGTGTTAAGTTAGGTTTATAAAAAATTTCTAATTCATGAGCTAAAAAGTTAAGTTTCGTTTTCTTTCGATTTCAGGCCCAGAACCGTTATAAAGTTCCTATCGGCACAAAATTCTACCGAGTTAGCGTTGAACCCGTTAATCTCGAATCGTTGCGTAGTTTAGACGCGTCGACTTCTGCAAGCCATCTGCCTCATCAGATGTCTGAAAGCCAGCCGGCGGCGCTACCTTCGTCGGAACACCACCGCATCGAGCAGCAACCAGAACCGCGTTCGTCGACGACGTTACAGTCGACTTTGTCAAGTTCAAAATCGATCATGGAGAGTTCAATCGTAACGGGTTCTTGTACGGTGGAAACATCACAGAACGACTCGCTGTCGTCTAATCGGTAGGTTTCGTTCTAATATGCAATAGTTATTACCAGAAAGAGAGAGGAGAAATAAAAAGATGATAATAAGTAATAATAATAATGTAACATTGTTGTCCTCGAGGCCATTTGCTTTATACAAATATTTCTTGTATTGTTAGAGGCTGTTTTTTTCGTCAGTTTTTAATACTAGTTTTTCTTTTTATATAAAGTGTGCAGCAGTATGACTTTAACTAGTACACGAATAATTGTTCATTTTTTCATAATGTGTAAAAGGAAACCTATGTGTGTTGCTAGTGTGTGTAATCGAAATTATAATGAGGAAGAAAAAAAGAAAAAGAGTATTGTGATAATCAGAAAACGAGAGATCGTGTTACTTCGTCTATACAAGGGTTTTATAAGAAATTTCAACGAATTACGGATTAAAATCTTTGTATACGTCGATATTTTGTATATATTTTAATTATATAAGTATGAATATTAAATTTGTATCCCTGGACTTGTCTGAGAGATTCCACATTTTTAATTCGTTTTTTTCATGTCGATTGAATATTGGGTATGTATTCGACTGTATTGAAAATGATAATGGGAATGGACTAGTAGAAATGAAAGAACATTTTTAAGTCACACGTTGCGAATTAATAAAAAAGAATTATAGCCTTCCAATTTTACAAAATGTATTTGACTAGTACTGTTGCACAGAGTGCTGCAATCCTTTCAATTTTATCAGTTGTGATACTGTTCATATTAAGGTATCGTATTTCATAAATATTTCAAATTCTTTTTGAAGATAATTAAAATGGAATTTTGTGGGAATATAACGTACATAAGTATAACATGAAGTACATATGTACAGTAGGTGGCTATTGGATTAGAAACTTCTGCCTATCAATATATTGGTTTTATTTTTCCACGCTAAAGAGGTGTCGAAAAAGGAGTAGTAATAAATATCTACGTAGTAAGTGCAAAATGATGAAATACAAATTACGTTTGCTAAGAGAAAATTAATTTATTTCTATGGAATTACTCAAACTTTTGAGTTAATTCTACCACTATATTGGTCAATTAAAATTACAAATTAACTCTACAGGATGTATTTCATGCATTAGAAAATCCTTGTATGAATTTATTTCTTCTTTAATGATCTATAAATAAGAACATTAATAAAATATGCATATTTCGTGATTTTGCAGATACTTATTTTTGAGTTACACTGTAATACATTCTGTACAATAAATTTGTAGTTTCTATTGACTTCGTAGAGTGATTGACGTAATTCAAATGATAAGTATCGGTGACACAATGAAAAATAAATAGTTATCTACTCAAGATGAAATGGAAGCCTTCCTAAAGAAGTTTCTAATTCAATGGCCACCTACTGTATATAATGATTATGAGCAATTTTTTAAATATTAATAGCAAATACATTATTGCAACATATTTTAAGACCTCTAATTCGTATTCTTATGATTAACTAAATAACGCAGATACTTATTGAGATGTTGAACTGATGCTGACAGAAATCGCACTACCTACAACGCTTTGGAATTTTTTGATTAAATTTTGGCAGAAACCTTAACTATAGAAAAGTAATAAGTGATTAAAATTTTAATAATACAGAGTAGTGTTTTCTTTCTCACAAATAATGTCTTGAGCCATCTTCGCAAAAAGTATAATACGTCATGGTATCGAACCTTAAAATGCAATAGATAATAGAGCCCCCATAGCATAACTTCCACAGTGGGGTGAACCTATCTTTGGATTGAAAATTGAAGGTTGCGTCTTTCTCCACGTCTTAGTCTGACACTTATAATAATTATTCCGAAATAGAATCTTAATTCATCCCTAGATACATGATGCTACCACTCCATATTCCAGTGAGACGTTGTTCTCGATGTACAGCCGCAAGGGGAAGTAGGAAATGTGGTTGGTAGGAGGATAAACCAAAAGATAAAATTCAGCCATAAGCAGTACGAAGATCACGCCGTTCTGTTGCCGAAAAATGGTTTCTAACCGCCATCATTGTTAGGGGGTAATCTTGGTGTTCGGTTTTGCGTCTTTGTGGTCCAGTGCCTCTTCGGCGACGTTTTCGCTATTCTTCTAACAGGCGTCAACAAACTGTAATTATATGATTTTTGTTTAAACGGTTTGCGATTTTACAGAATGAAAAACCACCTTGGTGCAAACCAATAATTCCAGCTTTTTGGAAATTGCTTACTCGACTACAATATACAGGCAGTCGTACTATAAACATTGTAACAATGCAAAAACACCTTATTAAATTCACGACGAACGATGCTATGTCACCTAAAAATGACTAATACGTTAACCATCAGGTAGACGACAGCTACCTAATTACACGTCTCCAAATCTTAATCATTCATTACTTTTCAATAATTAAAGGTTTCTGCTAATTTAATTAAATAACTACTTCTATGTGGTACAATTTCTGTTTCGAGTAGTATATTTGAATGACTGCCAAGCTAAACTTCAATTTTTCCAATATAGTTTTTAAGATGAATAATTTTGAAAACAATACTTTAATTTGGAAATTGTTTCAGAAATCAGACTTTTTCATATTTTCTAAATGATACTTGGATTGTTGGAAGCCCATGGATAGTAGAGAATTCTTGACATGTAACTCCAATGGCCACCAAATTCCGCGGAAGAAATTTGTGTAGGTCGCTTTTCGTTTCATATTTCTTCTTTTTACGTGAAATGAGAACGTAACACTAAGCAATAAACCCCAGCATGCATTTTTAATACAGTCTGACCCCATCATTGGTTTGTTCATATTTAAGTTTAATATCTTGCTCGATCAAATCGTCTCTAATTCATCGAATTTTTTGGGGTTTTGTCGTGTGTATTCGAATGTTGTAGGATGTTCGTTTATGTCGCAGGAGTTGGAAAATATGCTCGTTGATATTAATCAATTACACATAACAAAACCTAAAAAATGCTTATATTATTGTTATCGGCGCCGATAGTCTCAGAGGAAGAGTATTTAATTTAGAATTGAATTGTTTTAGTAAAATATCGCGATTAGATGAAATCCATATTTTGCTCCACGCACCTCTTATTTATATTATTTAACTTAACAATTTTTATTTATATGGTACAAGTAAACAGAAACTTACTGATATTTGCAAGATTAGAAGATATTAAACTTGATATTTTTATGTTTTAAAAGTGTTGATTTTTCTTAATCTACTTATGTTATGTTAATTCTAAGAAGCAAGGTCCAGAGTTTCTAGAAAATTGCAGTTTTTAAATCTATAATAATTACTATCTATGTGAATATTTATTTCTTTTGTAAGAAATTGAAGGCGCAATAAAAAATATTAAAATTTCACTGTTGTTTTATTGCTAACCTGTTCACCATAAAGACACCACAATGTATGCAAATTTAATATATTAGATGTAAATTGATTTACACAAGTTAAGGGGCGTATCGATTTTCTGAGGTAACTGCGCGTGCCATGTTCAACCGCCGCCCACGTGTTTTCTGTCGCGCGTGCAGTTTTTGGGACATTTTATGATATAGAGCGGCCGATGATAAATTTTGGGAAAGTTTTTGTCATAAAATGTGAGGGATTAATGGCAATATATTTATATAGATATTACAAGCACTTTTGAATTGATGATAATTGATCAGAAGGGCGGAGGGACGTTCAGAAGGTCTAACAAACATTAGAGTTATCTTAATATTGTATCAGTATTAGAAAATGTTTTAAAATTTCAAGCAGAAATACGAAGTATACGAGAAGCCTTGACAGTTTCTCGTGAAAATGTATATGAACGCGAGACGTTCTCTGCCTCTATCTGGTCCACTTTGAATTAAGAATTTTGTTAGCCCAGTATCGCATTCGGAAGGTACGATACTAGAGATGGTAGTACAGATGTTTTATTTTCAATATGACTGAAAAATATTTATTTGACACTTTTATGCAAAGTGCAAATAAGACGCCCAAATACGTTGTTATATGTAACGGTTACGGTAAGGCTATTATTATATATGATAGATAGTGGCTGTACGGATCACATTATTAACAGTGACAAATATTTTGATAACTATGTTGAACTGTCGATGTACATTTGGGTGATAATACCATCGAATTGTATAAGTGACTAAAATTGGTAATGTAGTAAGCTATTTTGATGCATTTGGCAAGAAAAAGAAGTAAATATGAAAAATGTATTTTATGCAAAAGACATGCATTCAAATTTAATAGGTCATGGCAAAATAACGAAAACAAATACAATTGTTTCTAAGGGTAAAATAACAAAAATTATAGATAGTTTTGGTAAAATTACAGCTGTAGCTGGAAAAGAAAATGGTCTGTATACTATGAAAAGCAAATTAGAATTTGTAGAATCGTCCGTAAGTGTAGCAAATAAAAAAATTAAATTTAAATTTTAATTATTTAAATACTTTGAGTAAAAATAAATTGCTAAATGGTCTTACAAATGAGCTGGTTTCAGAATTTATGAAGTGCCAAATCTGTATCGAAAATAAAATGCATAATATTCCTTTTGAAAACAATAGAAAAAGAGCTAAAGATATTTTAGAAATTGCACATACTGATGTTTGTGGACCTTTTCAAACAACGGGTTTTGAGGGTGAAAAATATGTTTTTTCGTACATTGACGATTATAACAAAATTGCTAAAGTTTACTGCATAAGATCTAAAACTGTTTCTGATTCTTTAGTTCAGATTGTAAATCAATGTGAAAACTTAACAGGTAAAAGAATTAAGTTGTTAAGATGTGAAAATGGAAAGGAATATTTAAATAATTCCTAAAATTTTGCCAGACGAAAGGGCTTTATAATTGTCCCGCTTATGTTCATGAATTAAATGGTATGTATGGCGGAACGGTTTAATAGAACGATAATGGATATGTCGCGCTGTTTATTAGCTGAGGCACAGATCCATAAGATATTGGTCAGAAATAGTTTGTACTGCTGCTTATTTAAAATATCGTACGTTAGCAAATACTATAGAAAAGAAAACACCATATGAAATATTTTTTAAAACAAAACCTAACGTTTCAAACTTACGATTGCAAGGGGAGTAAAGTGTTTAAGAATTCCATATATACAGTCGCGGCCATAAGAGATAGGCAAGGTAAGATTTTTTAGATTGGTATAAAACGACGCAATAAAAACTAAAATAAAACGCATGTAGATATGAATACACTTATTTTATTAATCAAAATTAATATTTAATTGTGCCCCCTTTGGCACGAATCACTAATTTAATTCTACTAGGCATAGTGGATACGAGTTTTAAACATACTTCTGGCAAAATTGCAGCCCATTCGCGATATATTGCCTCTTTTAGTGCCTTTGTTCTTACATAGGAATGGGTACGGATTTCTTCTTTTAAAATTTGCCAAAGATTTTCAATTGTCGAGAGGTCCGGTGACTGAGGCGGCCAATCTATGCACTTAACACAATTGTTGCTAAACCACTTGTTAACTTGGCGTGCTTTGTGGCAAGACGCGTTATCTTGTTGGAAGTAGAATTCTTCTCCAATATCTTCAAACAATTTGAAGATAGATGGTTCCAACACCTCCTCTAGCATGTCAATATAGCGAGCACTGTTCATGCGTCCCTCAGCAATGTGTACTTCTCCAACTCCGTCGGCAGACATGCAGCTCCAAATCATCACGCTACCTCCGCCATGTTTAACCGTAGGAGTAATGAATTCAGGTATATATGCTTCTCCTACTCTCCTACGCACATAACGTGCTCCAGAATGACTGTGTATCTGTAATATGTAAGCAAAAGTATTGCATTTAAATTTATTTTTTCCTGTAAGACAGAAATAAGCTATATCCTGCTCTTTTGCATTTATTAGATAGATAAAGGGTTATATACACTAACCTCTACATTTGATTCGTCCGACCAAATTATTTTCGCCCAGTTCTCGACGCTCCAATTCTTATGTTTTCTGGCCCATGCAAGGCGCTGCGCCTTGTGTCGCTGAGTTAAGAGCGGTTTGTGCCGCGGCTTTCGGCCATGTAAATTAACTGACACTAATCGTCTTCTAACCGTACGTACCGAAATATTGATGTTATGGCCCTCTCTTAGTTCCGCAGAAATTTCTTTTGCCGATTTTCTCCGATTTTGCAAAGCAATTCGCTCAATCAACCAGTCTTCTCGAGCGGTTGTTTTACATTTTCGTCCTGGTCTGGGCAAATTCGAGTAGGAACCTGTTGTCTTGTAGCGTTTAATAACATTTTGCATAGCACATAGTGAACATCGTACCTTTTTCGCAATTTGTACTTGCGAGACGCCCTCTTCGTGCAACAGAATTATTTGCCCACGTATCTCTTCTGGCAACTGCGGTTTTTTCACCATAATTTGATATAATAACACAATACTTATCACTACACAAAATGCTGTATACAACTATAGATTTAACTTCTTGCCTCAAACATTACACTCCCACGGACTGCATACAACTATTTTAGAATACACGGAATAATCATGTATGCACCTACTTCAATCCAGATTTCTTAGAAATCGCTTTTAAAATTGTAACAAAAATCACTACAAAACAATTTCTCAGTATTGTCTTTCCAAGAAAAAATATTCGTTGTACAAAACAGATGTTTTGTTTGGGTGCCTATCTTTTATGGCCGCGACTGTATATATATATAGTGAAGTAGGTTACAGAGTTCTTATAAATAGTAGAATAATTGTCGCTAGACATATTGATATTGTTGATATTGCAGAAAATGTAAAATGTATTGGTATGGAAGGGAATGAATCTGATATTGGAAGTTATGGAAAGACAGATAATGAATTATTGGAGAGTAGCTTTAAAAATACATATGTGCGAATGTGCGCGTTAGTTTTTAAACGTATGTTGAGATGATCCAAACCGATTTTGAAGTCCATTGTCATAGGAGATGAAAAATGGTTTTGTTTTACGAACCTCTATCTAAAAGGAAATTGATGGAATGGCGGCGACCCGATGAACCTGAAAAGGCGAAAGTTATTCAATCAATGAAAAAGGTGATGGCCACAATATTTTAGGTTTGTGAAGGCATTTTACTCATTGACTTTAAAGAGCGCAATACAACTGTCAATAGCACATATTATGCGTCTTTGTTGCATACACTGAGGGGCAATCTTGATGCGACACAGAAAAATTTACAAAAGGCGTTCGATTATTGGCACGACAATGCCCCCGTCCATACTGCCGCCATTTCACAAACTGCCTTCAGGAATTGGAACATCCATCGTATAGTCCGGACATAGCGTCTGGTGATTATTATTTATTTTCTAATTTAAAAAGAAACCTTAGGAGAAATCGTTTTGAGGACGATAGTAAGTTTAATTTCTGCTGGCGTGGAGTATGTGCGTCAATTATCCAATGAAGTTCTACCCGACTCCAGTACCTGCAATTTTGACGATTCACTGTGCCATCAGGACAAAACATCTCATCAGTAGTTGCTGGTGCAAACGTTGATTTGCTTGGTGCAAACGTTGATTTGCTTGGTGCAAATCTATCATAGCATCACAAAATTGTAGTCACCGGTCTCATTCGTCTTCTTTGAGTTCATGTAGGGGTTGAATTTTATAAGAATTGTATTTCTCTTTTCACATAATACCAACTTAGACGTATTGTGAGGATTCTCTTCCATACTTAACTAAATATTCAGTTTCAGATCTGTTATATATATATATATATGTTTACCTAGTTATCTATAGTTTAAGTAGTTTTCTGTTAGTGAATGTTTGTTATAAAAGCAGCAGTTGTACCAGGTTGGAAAATTTGCTTGTACGGGTTGATATACGAACAATCCTAAATAAACTTGATATTACTTAAATACACAAGATGGTTGAATAACAGTAAATAGGGTCAAAACAAGATCTTTACCAACTTTTTAACTCCACCAGTTTCTCGAAATTTAGGCTCGATATTAATGACTGTAGATTGACTAATAGGGCGAATGCATAGTTTGCATTAAGCAAATCGCAAATTCTCGTCAGAGTTTTGTCTTATCCCTACATCCGATGAGAATTAAAATCTCAATCCTGTGTGTAACAGTTAAATGTGTCATAATATTTAAATTGCAAAAACATTTTTTGTACCGCTAAAATTAAGAAGTTAGTGTAAAACTGACACTTGGTATCTATCAAAACATCTGGCACTCTGAGAAACATTTTCCTTTTTTTCATGGGTTCTAACATTCAATTTTATTTACTCGAATAGTTTCTTATGTAAGATGGCAATATATTTATACTTTTAGTTCGACAATGAAAAGATCTCTCGATCGAAAAAAATAGGGGGTTGTTATTTTAAAAAATGACGTCATTACTCAAAACAACTGAAGCTTGAAAATCGACTGTCATGTATGAATGTGTATTGTGATCAAATAAAATCGAGCTGTTGAAGGATTTCTTTCAGTTGAATTTTATTTCGATTTTACTGAATTTATTCCATATTTTAGGCGCATACTGTATATACATATATATATATATATATATCGGATGTACATAAATTGGAGAAAAAGCTACTGGTGACGTAACACCTTATGGAATTCTGCATCGAAAATCTCAATATCAAAATACTATACTACGTTTCATATGTCATTAGATGGTTTTAGTAGTTCGGACTTTTATTCCACAAATAAGCGTTATTGTTCGATATCTGTTGATAGAAGTGGCTTAAATTTAGAGTAAAGAAGAATTTTACTAGAGAGAATACTATTTATTGGTAAATGTTTTATTTTTGACTTCCAATTTGAACAGCAATAAGAATGATTAAGAAAAACATTGCTGTCAAATTTTAACCTTTCTATATTTAATTCGACTTCTGTGGTATAATCTTGTATAAACTGCGTTTTTCTCGTGATTATTTTGTTACGGCCAATTTGTCATAGCGTTTCGGTTTGTTACTTTTGACCTCTCGCTTCCACTTCTGACATGTAGATGGCGCCCCGTTTTTGTAGGTTTTGATACAACTAGCGCCTTTTGGATGCCTGTGTTCGGTTGAACAGGTCGTTTCTCGTGAATAGGTTATTTTGTTGTCGCTTTAAAATCTCGCTTGTCGAGGATATGCACGTGAATTCGCCTCTGGAAGGTTTAATACTATCGTTGTGTCATTTGGGAGTTACGCTTCCCCAATTTTACTGTTCAGACTATTGGCCACGTTGTGCGTTTGCCTTTCCCTCTATTGGAGGCGGAGTTTTTTTTTTTGTACGAGACAAAGATTTTTGGCTCCGTACAAAGTTTTTTTAGCGTCATTGTACATTGTACAACGATCTTTTTGGGTAGTTAATAGCACGCCTAGTTGAAATCATCGGTTCTATTATGTTGTACAAACTAACATTCTCTCGTACAAAGATTTTTTTCGATCTTTGTACATGTACAGTGATTTGAGGTGAGTTTCTCTTTTTGTTAATTTCGATGCCGTCATTTTCTGTTTCACGTTGTTGTAGGGTGCTAGTAGAGTGCTAGCAGGACCTAGTATATTGTACTGAGAATTTAGTTAATTTGTTTTTTAAAAGTAAATTGCGTAGATAAAATATAAAAGCATAAATTATAACAATTTACATTTACAACTTTTTCGAAATATTCAACATAAAATCAAAAAAAAATTTACCTATTTTAGTGTGTGAATGTATGTGTGTGAATTTTCCGTTGACGGTTCTTCCTGTCTTTCATTTGTTACACTTCGCGTACTAAAAGAAAATAGTAATTATATTAATTTATTAATTAATTCTTTTCACTCAACTTTTTCGCTCAAAACTTGTTTTCTTTTCTAACTTAAAAACGACAACATCTGCGTTCACAGAATTCTAAACACTAATAAAACTTATGTACCATTTTTTTAAAGAACTTTTACAAAGCATAACAGCATCGAATTCCTTTGCGACGTAAAAATCTCTATGTTTTATCACTCGTGCGATTGTTGGTATTTTATTTTACAGCACGCCTTGTTCTCAGGACGACCCTTTCGCAGTTTTTGGTTGTTTTCGTTGAACTCTACAAGAGGTTCGTAAGTTTGATTTATTTCAGGCAATATCCACTGCAAGGCGAGGAATTTTCGTCCGTTTTCTCTTTTACAGCCTTCTTTGTTCAAATTCGACATCTCGGAATAAAAGGTTGCAGCCGATCACCCCCGCACGTTAGTTTCTTTTTCTATTTTTTCTTCTCGCTTCTACATGACCTAAATTGGAAGTTGTCCATTCGTCCGCTTCTGATTGGCTGCAGTTGATTTCGATACTTCTTTAAAACCCTTTTGACTTAGAGAAAAAACAAGACTCCCAGAGTATCTCTCGATCCTTTAACACGACTCTTACGCTCATACGCTTAACTCTACAACTTCGGCACTTCGGTACTTCGTCATTTACGCGATATTCGACCCGTTCTCTTAGCGAATCTAATCGAACGACGCCGACGCTTTCGATTAATTCAGTGCAGAACGCGAATTCGTGTAACACGTGTGTGATACAGCGGATACTCCTACTGCAGTCCCCCAGCGTGCCCGTCTCAGCCCCACAGTTCGAGATCAAGGCTCCAGGCCTTACAGGTTTGATTGTATCACACATTCTTTCTTTCAGCCGTTTGCCGTTCGTTCCGACGCACACCGAAGGTCCCCCAGCGTGCCCGTTTTCAGCCCCATTGCTAGAGATCAAGGCGCCAGGACCAAGGTTATTCGTAACATACATTCGACCTTTCTTTCAGCCGATTACCTTTTGCCACTTCTGTTGTATTAACCCCTTTATTTCAGCTTCCACGAGGCTCGAGCGTGCCCTGGTTGACATTACATATTATTTTATTCTTAATTTAACTGTTATAATCGCATTTCGAAACCTTTTTTTTAAATTTCTCTTTCTATTATTCGCGTACTCGTAAATACCATAATTATTAAATATAACCTTCAAGGACAAGCTCCAGTGTGTTTTTTTCATAACCTTTTTTGCAGCTTCTAATAAAGTGTTTGCCTTTTGTTTTGTTTTTTTGTTTTCTTAATTAATTGTCAAGGGGAAACTAGCCGGCGCAACAACAACAACCACCACAACCAACCCCCTTTGCTGTTAATACATTTCTTCACTTCTTTTCTCGACGCAGCTTATGGATTCCTCTCTTTTATCAATTCTTTCTTCTTTTGTATGGTAATACTTCTTTTTCTTACTAATACTTCTACTTAAAACCTTTTCTTTTGGAAATATGTTTTAGACTTCTTTATTGACTTTTCGAAAATGTCAATTTTCGTCGTTCACCAAACAAAACTTTATTTCTTCTCGAAACCAAGACGACACTCCTGTCTTTCCCCGTTGTTCCCCAAACAAAACTTTAATTCACCTTGACTTCAGTTCATCCAAATATATTGCTGTTATAGGAACCTGTACCGTACGTCGATGTATCCTTGATTATTTCCAGTAAATTTATGTGAATTCTTGTAATGTATTTGTTGTCGAAATGTGTAAAAAATGTTAACAAAACTCTTTTATCCATTAAATCATGCTTTTATAAAATATTTAACAATATGCTAGGTTGAGAACATCTAAGAACATTATGGGCTTCTAAGAATTCTCGTAGAAGCTACAAGTAGGTTGCTCTCGATTAATCTAGTACCGACCCTTAGATTTATATCGCCGACTTAGTCTTAAATTTGCTGTGCCCTGCTGGACTCCCGACATTTCAACACCGAGTGCGAGGAACCCGCCATATTTGTCATGTGCAAGCCTTTTGAGTAGGTTCAGTCGCTCCGTTGCTCTGTAAAACCTGTGCTTTTTGATTATACGTTTCGCATTTTAATTACAAAATTGGTACAGTGTAGTTGTTATATCAAATACCTGAAAATTGGTGAATACGACGTCGAATACACGGTCGCTTTCTGAAAAAAAAAGAACCGGTATTAATAATTAATAACCGAATTATTGGAGGACACATTTTTATCATCGATTGAACAAAAAAATCGGGCAACATGAAAAACATAGACGATCTGATAAACAAAAATCAGCTGTTACAAGATACATGCAACAAGTTAGAACAACATTCCCGTCGTAAAAATATACGAATCTTGGGCGCTACAATTAATTAAGAAACAGACATCAAATCTTTTTGTGACGAGCTTATTTCAAGACAAACTAAAACTTCAAATGACTGGCGATGCAATTGATCGCTGCCATCTGATAGGACCCGTAAAGGGGGATAAGCGGGACTTAATCGTTACGTTCTCGAACTATGATCATCGGAAGATCGTTTTGAATAATATAACGTTATTGAAAAACTCTGGCATCTACATTGTGGAAGATCTTTCTACTGATCGTTATATACTGTACAAACAATTATATAAAAAGTTTGGAGCTAAAAATGTATGGCATTTTGATGGCAACATCCACGTAAAGGAGGGTAACCAAAAAATTATTATCAAAAAATTATCCGATCTGAATAAATTAAAGTCGTAAGCTTTTACCTTTCAATTGGTTATTGGAGAAGAAGAGGAAGGACCACATTCTTTCTCTTTGTTGGATACTGTTGTAATTAAGATTTTATTGTTGTTGGAGCAATGGATGAGTGATCAGTGATCATATTTGTGCAAGGGAAGATTTTGGGAGAATTATCGAAATGAATAATAGATTAGGTATAGATATGTATATATACTGTTTTTCTGTTTGCTTTGGTTTCCTGCTGAGATTGTGGACATGGTTTTAAACCATATTTGCGAATTTAAATGTAAAGTCATTTTGCTGATGTTAAAGATTACATTATAAACTCTAATCTTGACTTGGTGGCCTTGTCTGAGACATGGTTGGCGGAGAATGAGTTCCTTCATATCGATGGTTATTATCTTTTGCGCGCCGATCCCCCGTCAAGGGGTGGAGGAGTGGCTTTTACAGTATCAATAGATTTCGCTCCGAAATTGTAACTGATATTGTTTCTTATCCCTATTTTTGAGTAACTGTGTAACTGTGGGCGTTATTTATAGGCCGCCTGGTCGCAACAACGGTCTTTTTCTTGAATCTTTTGAGGATAAAATCGCTACGGTTATTGCCATCTGTGATGAGTTGGTATGCCTTGGAGATCTGAATATTAATCGGCTTGATGCCAGTGATGTTGGTACTATGAATTTCAGTTCAGCGCTGTTGACTTTAGGCCTAATTGTAAAACAACTTATACTTATCTGATCACAGTTTAATATACTATGATATATTAGTTGAGCCAGCGCATGTACCTTCAACGAGGACTTTAAGTATTTTAATTACGATGCATTCCACTCCGACTTAATTAATTCTCCTTGGTACCATCTCTTTTCTTTCAAATCTATTGATGATAAGGTGAACTTTTTAAATAATACCCTACTCTCGATTTTTGATTATCATGCGCCTCTTGTAACATACACTTTTAGAAGACCGCACCCTTCCTGGATGACGGAGACAGTCACGTCCATGCAATATTAAAACATAAAGCATTTCTTGACTATAAGAAACATAAAACCAAAGGCAAATGGGAGTATTATAAATCAATAAGAAATCATCTCACTTGCGCTATCCGTAATGAAAAAAGAGCATACTTTAATAAATTTCTAGCTAATAGTTCATCTCCAGGGGCACTTTGGAAGGGGATTAAAAGATGTAGTATATACAGCTTACCCAAACGATTACTGTCTCTGTACTTGCAGAATGTTGACGAAATAAACAATCATTTTACGATAATGGGGGCATCACATGATTTCAACTTCCATTGATTTTTACAATAGAAATAAGTTTACTGCATTTTCCTCGCTCCTGAAGTTTAATATGGTTTCAGAAGATAATATTGCTCACGTTATTTTAAGTATTAAATCCAACTCTTCTGGACTGGATATGATTGATCTTGATATGATATCAGGAATAACAAATCTCAGCTTGGGACGTACACTGTTTTATATGTACCTATTTCCCATCAGTCATCACTAAAGGCCGGATAATATGTAGTTTGCATAAATTTGCATATTTGCATAATATATGCATTTTCTATACTATTTGCATATTTTGTAGTAATTCAGCATATTTGAAGTATCCGATTTTTATTTATTTATTGGATGTAATTTATTATAGGATAGGTATTACTAAAAATATGTCGTGGTTGTAACAAACAAAGAGTTAAACAGCCGTCTTTAAATTAAAAATAGTATTCTATGAAGCCTCTTCTCGATACTTTTCCGATAAGCGCTTCCAAAAATGTATTAATGCTGTTCCCATACATGTAGACCGGGACAGAATTCAAGGAAAAGCTAATTCCCTGAAACTTCTAAATAAATACAAAAATACATTTTACCAGAAAATTAGGATCGCAGGTGTTTCTTTGTTATTCGGAGAAATTTATTCCCATATTCGAAAGCAATCTTATTTATTTTAAACGTCATTTTACGTTGCTTCTCGAAGTGTAAACTTGTGGGTTGCTATTAATTATAATAGCAAAAATGCCGAAAATAGCGACTGTGCTTGGATAGATTGCACCTTATTCAGAATTCCGTATGGATGGAGAAAAAGTATTTTGCGTAGCATGCAGCAAGATTGTACGTAAAATTTAAGTTTATTTCCTCTTATTAATCTAGAGTTTTTAAACGATGTTTAAAAAAATCACCAATACAACGCTTCGACAAATAATTTTATTTTAAAATTTTATTTTAAAATGAGTAATATGAGATGTATATTTCATACGTATTATCAGCACAATGCGGAATATCTGATATTACGTATTCTGCTGATGATTTTTAAATAAAAATCATTTTAAAATAGAATTATTTGTCGAAGCGTTGTGTTGGTTATTTTATTAAATGTCGTTTATTGCGATTGCTTCGCAAACTCTTTACACATTACCTTTATATTACTCCTTTATCATTTACTAACACTTATTTTATAAGAAAACAATTGATGACGTGATATTTTTTATGCAGGTTACAAGTGAGAGAAAGTTTCAAGTCGACCAGCATATTAAAACTCCATCTCATGCTGCAAAACTATGAAAGATGAAATTGGCGAAGAAGGGTCACCAAACATTACCGCAATGTTTGCCATCAACCTCCAAAAATCGGAACAAGAACAATTTAATGAAGATTTGTGTCTGATGTTTGTGTCGGCAAATATTCCACTACATAAAATAAACAATTTAAATGTCAAGTTATTTTCGCAAAGGTACACCAGCAAATATAATATTCCCGACGAGAGCACCTTAAGAAAAATTATATTCACCGTATCTATGCAGAAACATTGAGTAGCATTAAGAAGACTGTGTCAAACAATTACCTTTACATATGCGCAGATGAAACTACTGATAGTGTGGGCCGATACATAGTTCATTTAATGATAGGTATCCTTAACATATCGATTCCAGCAAAATCTTATTTAATTTCATCCAAATAATTGGAAAAGGCAAATAATTTGACAATAACAAGGTTTATACAGGAAAAACTGGGAACCCTTTTCTCACCGGAATTGATTTCAACAGAAAAAATTCTATTGTTTTTAACGGATGCCGCACCATATATGGTGAAGGCAACTTGCAACTTGAAAATCTTTTACCCAAATTTAATTCACACAACTTGCTTGGCGCACGGACTAAATCGTGTTGCAGAAGAAGTAAGGAACCATTTTCCCTTGGTAAATACTTTAATCAGTAGTGTTAAGAAAATGTTTTTAAAGGCTCCATTAAGAATTCAGTTTTACAAACAACATCTACCCGGTATTCCGTTTCCTCCTCAACCAGTTATCACACGATGGGGAACGTGGTTGGAAGCTGCTATTTTTCATGCAAATCATTATGAAGAAATAAAGACAATTATTATGGATCTTGATAGCGATACACATTCTGTGCCAGACGCCCAAAAGGTGTATTCGAGTAAAGAAATACCTCAACATTTCATGTCATTATAAAACTCCCACTTGCTGACATATACATCTTCAGCATTTTGGCCACTTTTTTTCCTTTCTTTGTTTATTTCTTGACCAAACTGCATTCGGAGGTTGTGCAATTTCCTTTTGACCTCTTCTTCGGGCGCGGTTATATCATTGGCTATTGCCTTTAAAGCGTTTTGTTTTTTACTTTTATTCTTATAGTCCTTTGAGGACGTGTCCCATAATTCAGGATAACTTTCTTGTTTCTCAATTGCCAAATGTGTTTTTTCACTACTCCAAACGAATTTATCTTTGTCGATTTTTATAAATTTGAAAAAGAACTCAAAAAAAACATAAAACAAAACTGAAAACAGAAGAGAATACCACAGGCCGTTTACCCGACGTATACCCGACTTCTTCTGCAAGTCTTTAAAACACTTGCACTTCACAGCAAGTCGTTCAAGTTACTTCCAGCAAGCAACAAACACGTGTTTCCACATAATTGCTGCAAGTAACTTCTGCAAGCCGTGACTTCTGGAAGTCGACTTCTAATACGTGTTTACACGACAAAAACTTCTGGAAGTCACTTCTGGGAGCAACTTCCGCAAGAAAACTTGATAGTGGACATATGGCTTAACAACCTTTCACGCGACATAAGGGATAATATAACATCAAAACAGTTTAGGATCAAACTGAAGAACTACTTAGACAATACCATACACATACAAATAGCAGAATAACTATTAAAACATCTGAAACATTAAGAAAAAATTAAAGATTAATCAAATTGACGACGTTTGGTTTATTAGGTTATGCCTAGAGGGCGGATTATATGCAAAAGATAGTGGAAATATGCGCATAAATATGCAGATGTTTTGGCCTAAATATGCACTTTCTTATGAAAAATATGCAGATAAAAAAATAGGAGTAATGCTAGAAAATATAATACTATAGAAAAAAATATTCTATTATGTTTACTACAAGTTTATTTATAACATTTTACAACATAATTAACTATGAAAACAATTTACATTACATATTTCTCAAAGTTTTCAATAGAAAAATTGTGGCGCTTGTCTGATAACATGTATTTATATATTGAAAAGGTTCGTTCTACGTCCACGCTTGTTATAGGAGCATATTTCAAATTAGAAATATCCTCTATTGTCAACTCAATATTTTCTACTGACTCACCACACAAGATTTTAGCAATATCCTTTAGCTTTTTAAAACCCTCATTTTTTCTATTACACTTACAAATTTTTCATACACGGATTTTGCCACTCTTCCTTTAACATCAAAACATAACTTTTCAAATTTGTTTATTATTTGAACGCCCTCAATTAGCGACATAAATTGTTTTTCCAATTGCAATATAGAAGTGGAAATAAAACTGTAGTTGACTTTAATAAACGCCAACTGTTGAGGTATTTCTTTACTAGAATACACCTTTTGGGCGTCTGGCACAGATTGTGTATCGCTATCAAGATCCATAATAATTGTCTTTATTTCTTCATAATGATTTGCATGAAAAATAGCAGCTTCCAACCACGTTCCACATAGTGTGATAACTGGTTGAGGAGGAAACGGAATACGGGGTAGATGTTGTTTGTAAAACTGAACTCTTAATGGAGCCTTTAAGAACATTTTCTTAACACTACTAATTAAAGTATTTACCAAGGGAAAATGGTTTCTTACTTCTTCTGCAACACGATTTAGTCCGTGCGCCAAGCAAGTTGTGTGAATTAAATTTGGGTAAAAGATTTTCAAGTTGCAAGCTGCCTTCACCATATATGGTGCGGCATCCGTTAAAAACAATAGAATTTTTTCTGTTGGAATCAATTCCGGTGAGAAAAAGGTTGCCAGTTTTTCCTGTATAAACCTTGTTATTGTCAAATTATTTGCCTTTTCCAATTGTTTGGATGAAATTAAATAAGATTTTGCTGGAATCGATATGTTAAGGATACCTATCATTAAATGAACTATGTATCGGCCCACACTATCAGTAGTTTCATCTGCGCATATGTAAAGGTAATTGTTTGACACAGCCTTCTTAATGCTACTCAATGTTTCTGCATAGATACGGTGAATATAATTTTTCTTAAGGTGCTCTCGTCGGGAATATTATATTTGCGTTTGCAAAAATAACTTGACATTTAAATTGTTTATTTTATGTAGTGGAATATTTGCCGACACAAACATTAGGCACAAATCTTCATTAAATTGTTCTTGTTCCGAGTTTTTGGAGGTTGATGGCAAACATTGCGATAATGTTTGCTGACCCTTCTTCGCCAATTTCATCTTTCATTGTTTTGCAGCATGAGATGGAGTTTTAATATGCTGGTCGACTTGAAACTTTCTCTCACTTGTAACCTGCATAAAAAATATCACGTCATCAATTGTTTTCTTATAAAATAAGTGTTAGTAAATGATAAAGGAGTAATAAAAAAGTAATGTGTAAAGAGTTTGCGAAGCAATCGCAATAAACGACATTTAATAAAATAACCAACACAACGCTTCGACAAATAATTCTATTTTAAAATGATTTTTATTTAAAAATCATCAGTAGAATACGTAATATCAGATATTCCGCATTGTGCTGATGATACGCATGAAATATACATCTCATTTTACTCATTTTAAAATAAAATTATTTTTCGAAGCGTTGTATTGGTGATTTTGTTAAACATCGTTTAAAAACTCTAGATTAATAAGAGGAAATAAACTTAAATTTTACGTACAATCTTGCTGCATGCTACGCAAAATACTTTTTCTCCATCCATACGCAATTCTGAACAAGGTGCAATCCATCCAGGCACAGTCGCTATTTTCGGCATTTTTGCTATTATAATTAATAACAACCCACAAGTTTACACTTCGAAAAACCATCGTAAAATGACGTTTAAAATAAATAAGATTGCTTTCGAATATGGGAATAAATTTCTCCGAATAACAAAGAAACACGTGTGCTCCTAATTTTCTGGTAAAATGTATTTTTGTATTTATTTAGAAGTTTCAGGAAATTAGCTTTTCCTTAAATTCTGTCTCGGTCTAGATATATGGGAACAGCATTAATAAATTTTTGGAAGTGCTTATCGGAAAAGTATCGAGAAGAGGCTTCATAGAATGCTGTTTTTAATTTAAAGAGGGCTGTTTAACTCTTTGTTTGTTACAACCACGACATATTTTTAGTAATGCCTATCCTATAATAAATTACATCCAATAAATAAATAAAGCTCGGATACTTCAAATATGCTGAATCACTACAAAATATGCAAGTAGTATACAATTCCACTCCCCTATCCCTTTCTCTATCTACTCCCATCTTGCCGTTTTTCTTTCTCCATCGTGGATGTTATTTTTCAGTGCTGCCAACAATTTGAATCGAGGAGCGTTTCAATACGATTCCACAGTTGACTACAGCTCGCATCCTTTCGTTAGAATTGGCCCTATGGAGGTTGTGTGCGTCCATTGCGGTACATTGAAGTTCTCTGGAGAAACACCTGGGTTGTGCTGTCTCAGTGTAAAGGTTAAATTGCTATTGTTGCTTCCGCCAGCTGAGCCATTGCATTCATTGCTTTGTGGCAAAACTCAAGAATCACGACATTTTCTTTCGAACTCTTGAAATGACTTCATTTGAAGCAAATATTATCGAAGAATACGGATTCAGTCCAACATTCAAGGTAATTTTTATTAATAAGACAGTAACCTTTATTTTTTGGTGATCATAAATCAGTAATTACCACTTCCCTTTCAAGCAATGAAAAGAGAAATTCTTCAAGATTTGCAGCAAATACTTAGTGAACATCATGCATTGATTCGGTTGTTCAAAACTGCGTTGGATCGCATGCTAAGTGATGACTATAAAGTCGTGATCAGGGCAGATAAATGATCCGTTGGAAAACACGAACGACAATTCAACGCTCCGACAATAGATGAAGTCGCAATTGTGATTGCTGGTGAAAACATGGAAACGCGGACATTTTGCTTACACGTCGCGTCAATGGACAACTGCAACGAATATACGAAACACACCCTTCGTACGATGCATTGCAATACTTATCTTAATATAAACAAGTTGATAAAACTCAGGCAATAACTTAAGACAACATTTATATTAATTCGAAGTGCGTCGGGTCAGCTAGTTTAATATAGATTTCACAACAGTTTCAAATGCACTTTAGTCAGGATTTGTTCTATCATTCCCTAAACATATTTTGAAATTATAGCAGTAGTCCGATGCTGACTCGCACAGTTGATAAAATTCAATCCCAAATCTTGCTCTTTTCGTGGGATTGAAGTCTACAAGCATACGCCCCTTGGATTTCATTAATGATTCATCGATCGCGATATTTTCTTCCATTATATATACGTCTTTGAATTAGTCATTAAAATTGTTTATCACAGGTCTTACTTTACGTAGTTTATCCTTGTTGTCAGTCACATCGTTATTTGCAAAGTGTAGAAACCTAGTGATTTGCAAAAATCTTCTTAGTGACATACTTTTTCAGGATATGCGTGTCTCTATAATTGCTCTTTTGGATTAGTTCATCTGGATTTTTGGTTTCCTTATTTGAGTCATTATTATGCATCATGCAAAATATATTTTAAGTTCATTGCAATTATCTTTCTTGTATGTTCACAGCTTATTACTTTTTCGGTGTATCGATTCGTTTTATGGACAATATTATCCCAAAACACATTGTCGAACATTATATTTAAAAAGTCTAAATCTCTTTTACTTTCACCTACTTACTTACGTACTTAATCCTTAAGCCTTTTCTACCCCTGTCCTGGGGTGTAACGCGTGTGTGAAGCTGAGCCCCGGGATTAATGTTGCATATTTTCCTCCATCGTTTCCTATCCGCTACGGCTTGCTGAGCTTCTCCCCACGATACTGCCCTTCCGTCCAGTGCATCCATCACGTTCTCTATCCACGTGCGCCTGGGCCTTCCTCTCGATCTCTTCCTCCTCGTCCTGGCTTCAAATACCTGCTTAACCACTCTCTGTTCCGGCATCCTCCTCACATGTCCATAACATCTCAGCTGTGCTTTTTCAATATTCTCCTCCATTGGTCTGAGTTTCAGGTTATCTCTGAGTGTTATGTTTCTAATTCTGTCTCTTCTTGTTTTCTTTACTATTTTTCTCACAAATCTCATTTCTGCAGTTGTTATCTTTCTTTTCTGTTTCTCAGTCATGGTCCATGTTTCCGCACCGTATGAAAGTATTGGCATAGCCACTTTTTGAATACTTGTACTCTAACCTCCTTCGGTATCTCTTCTTTTCCCAGAAATGTATTTTTATACAATTAAACAGTCTTCCTCCTGCTGTTGTTCTTTCTTTAATTTCGTCCTCTATCTTTCCGTCCTCTGATAATATTGAGCCTCGGTATTTAAATTTCTTTACTTGGTCTAGTATTTCTTCTCCTATTTTTATTGTGTGTTTTTGTGGATTCTTTCCCACTATCATTGTCTTAGTCTTCTCTATATTGATATGCATGTTTATTTCCTCCTTGTAAGTCTGTATATTCATATTAAGTGTTTCTTCGTCCTTTGCAATTATAACTATATCATCCGCATAGCATATCTCCGATATTTTTATATTTTTCATTTTCCAGTAGCCTATTTCATACGTTCTTATTCCTTTCATCTTTACTCTCTTCATTGCCTCATCTAACACCAGTGTAAAGAGCATCGGGCTCAGAATACATCTCTGCCTGAGACCTCTAGTTGTTGCAAACACATCTGATTTCCTCTGTTTTGTTCTTACATAATTTGTTGTTTCTTTATATAAGCTTTGTATTCCTCTTATTATTAATTCCGGTATTTTCCTATTTCTTAGTGTCATCCATATGTCCTCTCTATTAACCTTATCAAAAGCTCTTTGTAGGTCTATAAAGCATAAATGTACCTCTTTGTCTTCTTTTATTGCCTTTTCTCCTATTTGTCTCATTATAAATATTGCATCATTTACCCCTCTAGCCGGTTGAAATCCAAACTGTGTTTCCTCCAAAGTATATTCCAGTTTATCTCTCATACGTTTTGCTAATATTCTAGTATATACCTTTGATACCGTGCTAGTTAGTGTTATCCCTCTGTAATTGCTACAGTCCTTTGTGTCACCTCTTTTGTAAATAGGTGTTATTATACCTGTTGTCCATCATCATCGTAAGTTCTTGTATGGCTACCTCTGGTAGTGTTTTTATCATATCTGCTGTAATTCCATCATGACCCGGTGCCTTTCCCAGTTTTAACTCTGATATCGCTTCCCTTACTTCCTTAATACTTATCTCGTCTGTTTGTGTTACTTCTATTCCGTGCTCTTGTCCTACACTCAGATGTTGGTTTTCGGCGATTATGTCCTCTCCTTCTAAAAGATCTTTATAATATTCTCTCCATCTGCCCATAATTTTATCTTCTTCTTCTATGATATTTCCTTCTTTGTCCTTTATGTTTAATATTGTTCCTGCTCTTTTCTGTCTTATGTTCCTAATTACACCGAAGAAAAGCTTCTGGTTCTCTTTATACGCATTTTCTCATTCGTGCTCCAAATTGTTGCCATGATCTTTTCTTTTCTTCCCCTATCACTCTTTTGGCGTCTTCCCTTCGTTGTTTATATTTCTCATAGTCTGTTGCAAATATTTTTTCCACTCTCTCTTTTTATCACTGACCGCTGCTTTTACTCTATCTGTCCACCAGTTTGTCTTTTTGACTTTTCTATTTACTATGCTTGATGCGCCGCAGGTGCTCTCGGCCGCAGTTAAAATGATATCTTTAAGTCTTCTCCAGCTTTCTTCTATTCCTAATTCCTCGTTATTGATATTCGTCTTTCCTCACATTTCTTTTGATATTCCTCTCTTATCTCCTTCTGCCTTAGTTTATAGCAATTTATTTTAGAGTTTACAATCTTGTGTTTATTTTCTTTGACGTTTTCTTTTCCAAATTTTAGTAACATCTGTAACAAGAAGAGGTCGCTGCCTATCTCGGGGCCTCTTTTTACTTTAATATCGTTGACATTTCTCCAAATTTCCTTATGTATCAAGAAGTAGTCTATAATAGATGTTTGCTTTTCTTGATATCACTTGTCCTAACTGGTCTAAAATTGCTGCTCCAATGTCAGAAGTGTGTGTATACTTACAGATTTTTGGTTTGTTGTTTCTTTCTTCCCAAATCCATTACTCCGATAATTGCCGATAAATGCTGTCTCCATCTTCGGAATCATCGTCAATTATTAATCTTCGTGGACGTTTTCGTACAGGAAACAAAATATCACTGTCCTCACTATTATAGTCAAAAGGATCTACCGAATCAAAATCGGCAATAGTACCATACTTCTCTGCATCAACATCACATTTTTTGCTGGCTGCTAATAGTTTTTTTTCTGTTTAGAGAATTATATTTCGAACGTGTGAACGTCACGTTTTGTCACAACGAAATGATAAAAAAAACAAAATGCTGATGAAAACAAACAGAATACTTACATTCGAAGGAAAGATACTCGATGTGAAGTAACTCCAATCGCTGGTTCAAATAATAATACGCGGCATTTTATGCATGAATTCCTTACCACGAATCAGACTCGTGGTTTCCGCTTATGGCACAAATTCTTTACTACGAGTTAGGCGCGTGGTTTTCGCTTATAGCTCAAATCCCTTACCACGAGTCTCGCTCGTGGTTGTAGGGCAAGGGGTTAACAAAAGAGAATCAGAAATTGAGAAAGTAAAAACACAGTTCTTCTAATCGCAAGCTAAAATTTAGTAATGATGACACAAGTTCTTACATTCGCAACGCGTCCGTTTCAAACAGGAGTCAGGGTGACTTTGCTGAGGTTGTATGTGCATGATAGCCTGAACTGGATTGTGCGGTAGACTGAGTTCGGCAATTTATACGATTAGGCAAATGAAGAATGCTGTTCCCAATCTAGGCAGCAAGGACGGCTTACTATGCAAACTTTCATTCCACTGCATCCTACAGCAAACTTTTTTGGCCAAGTTCATCTCAAATCCATCGCATCCGGTTACTGCACAAGAAGGCTGTGTTGGTGTTGTGTGGTCAACGGTATGGGGACTGATGCAGAAACTTCTTTAAGCAAGAGCACATACTTACCATGGTAAGTGTGTATATTTGGAGTGTTTAAAGTTTGTGCATGTGAATTGGAAACCTTTTAAGAAAACTGAGAACATAACGGGTACAGTACAAAATACGGAAACGCGTTGGCGATTAATCACCAGCGGCCCAAAGCAATCTAGCAAGAAATCGACTACTTCGGTCCGAAGCTCTAGAATTATCTCCCAAATGAAATAAAAACATTAAACACTGTTAAGTTTACAAAAGGGGGCAAACTCCTGGTCCCATATACTTTATATTAATTTGATGGATATGTTGGATATATTTAATCCTCTCTTGTTGCATACATTGTGTTTTTTGACCTTTTTCTTGTTTCCTTTTGTTACCTTTATTTTTTGTCATAGTCATATACTTAACACACTGCTTTATATTGACGTGTCATGTAATCCTTGTTTTTATTATTATGGCAAATAAACGAATACAAATACAAGTATTCTTAGAGTTTGAAATTTTAAAGTAATTGGGAACTATCCTTATTTTCAAATAAATCTAAAATTGCTTGTTTCACTAAATATATATCACTAGCTGATCCAGCGAACTTCGTACCGCCTTAGAATTAATAAATGTTGTCTGAGTTTTATTAACTTGTTTATGTTAAGATAAAATTAATTAAGTTGAATAAAAGTTCAAAAAGGAGCAAATTCACGTGGAAGCAAAGCATTTGCTTTATTGAATGTAAACCAAATGATTCGCGTATCGTTGTAGCACACCTTTCTGTTAAACTATTTGCTGAATGGGTTGCACTTCTGTCGATTATCTTCATTGAAGCACCTTGTGATATACTATATTTTGCGACTTTATCTATTGTCTGAGCATTGAATTGTCGTTGGTGTGTTCCAGCGGGGCGTTTATTTGCTCTGATTACGACTTTATAGTTATCACGGTCCAACGCAGTTTTGAACAACCCAATCAATGCATGATGTTCATGAAGTATTTCCTGCAAATCTTGAAGAATTTTTTCTTTTCATGGCGTTATTGATCGTTTGACGGCGATCAAGTTGGTCCTCCATATTGGCCATGAAGTAAATTTGAAACAATTTTATGGTGTGAGCCTTCAACCGGCTGTAATAATCCAATTCTACGGTGAATTTGTCCTTGTATCAGGTGGCGGAGGCAACAATGGCGAATTTAACCTTTCCACTGAGACAGCACAATCCAGGCGTTTCTCCAGCGAACTTCAATGCATCGCAATGGACGCACACAACCCCCATAGGACCAATTCTAACGAAAGGATGCGAGCTGTAGTCAACTGTGGAATCGTATTGAAACGCTCCTCGATTCAAATTGTTGGCAGCACTGAAAAATAACATCCACGATGGAGAAAGAAAAACGGCAAGATGGGAGTAGATAGAGAAAGGGATAGGGAGTGGAATTGCGATGTAATTCATATGTAATTAGATACTAAGTGTGCGTTGAGTTTATTGATGAATATATATATATATATATATAATCTTTTACCCTTTCTACCTTTCGGTGTAAGGGTGAAGTTATTGATGGAATATGTGTTGTTTTAATAATTCAGAAGTGGGATAATTTGTGAAACCGGTAATAGAGAAAAATGAGAAGAAACGAAAGTTACATGATGGACGAATTCGACAAATTCCAACAAAGCCAAGCCAGGGCGGAAGCAAATGATAATAGTATTGACAGACTTATAGAATTGCTAGTAGTAGAAAATAAACGACGAGATGCGATGATGGAGAGAATTATAGATAATTTAACGGAACGAAGTAGAAGCCCAACACCTAGCTGTGTGCCTACGACACCAAATATTACGGTTATGCCGGATTTACTAAAAAATATACCTTGTTTTGATGGGGACTGCAGTAAAGCGAAAAGTTGGATAGAAAACTTGAATAGTACACAACTACTACATAAGCTACCAGATGCATACATACTAGAGACAGCCCGAACACGTTTGCTGAAGGGAGCACAACATTGGTACGAAACAAACTTAAACGAATTAAAAACTTGGTAACATTTTAAAAGGGAATTTGAAGCGACTTTCATTATCAAGGAAAATTTGTAAAATGGAAAAAGATGGTAGAACGATTACAGCGGAAAGATGAACATATTAGTAGCTATTTCTTCGAAAAGGTAAAGCTGTGTAGTGATCTGAATTTAGGTTTAGATGAAACCAAAGAGCAAATTTTAGTAGGGTTACACAAGCATGACATATGTCACTTGATGAATGAGCGAAAGCATGAAAGTTTGAATGAAATTTTACACGACCTAGAAGAGTATAATCGATTAGATGAAGCACGACAAGCAAACCATGAACAAAGAAAGGAACCTACCGACAGAACCTAGAAAACAGACAAATACCTGAGATAGGAAACAGGAATGTGGATCATAAAGCTAGTAAGGTAAAAACCGAATTCAAATTTTAAAATTGTGGCTTATGCGGACACTTAGCAAGAAATTGTGATAAACCCAAAATGAGAAAGTGCTACATATGTAGACAAGATACTCATTTGGCTAAAGAATGTCCAACGAAGAAGATCATGCCTATCGCAGAGGATATGGACAGTGTAAACAAATATACTAAGATGATTACTGTAAATGGTACAATCAAACTAATAGGATTAGTGGATAATGGAGCAAGAGTGAGTACAATTAAAGATGAGATAGTGAAACGAAACAATTTACCAATGCAAAAGATAGAAAATATTGTGAATTTGACTGGGTTCGGAGGAAAAACCATTTGCTGGACAGATGAGACAATTGTAAACTTAATGTAGTGGAAGCAACAATACCAATGATTATCGTTCCCAATGAAGTACAAGCAGCTGACGTTTTACTTGGGAGAACATTCACAGATTTGCCGGACTTAGCATATTTCAGAAATGAAATATATTTATTTTTGGCTATGCAGATGAAAATCCGTTTAAACAGATTGAGAAAATTCAGATAGATTAGGGCTACGTTCATTAGAAGATGTACAAGTAAATAGTTTTAGCATAAATTACGTAACTAGTGAACTTGATGGAAAAATGACAATTGAGGTACCCATTATAAACAATACCGATCAACCATTGCTAGTGCAGAGTGGCGAGAAAATTGGTCCAGTTATTGAGGTACAAAATATGGTACAAGTTGGAGAAGAAATCACAGAAAAAGAAGCAAACAAAATGGTGGCACTACTTAATGAATACCGAGATACGGTGGCGTTAACTATGGCGGAATTAGGATGCACAGATGTAATCAAAATGAAGATAGAAGACGACGCCGACCCAATCCGAATAAAGTCAAACACCAAGGATCGTGAAACAATATCCAAAATCGTCAAGGATTGGAAGAAACATGGAGTCGTTCGTGAATCCACATCGGAGTATGCCAGTCCCGTGATTCTGGTGCCAAAAAGGATGGGCAATCCCGTTTAGTCTGCGATTATCGAAGACTGAATGTCCAAACCAAGACCAACCTTTCCCGTACCAAATCCCGATGATCTGCTAGAAAACATTTCCCAATCCAAAATGTTTAGTACTTTAGATTTAGCACATGGTTACTTACAGGTGCCGCTGGAGGAGTGAAGCAAGCCTAAAACCGCTTTCATCACAAGACGGTACATACGAATTTACAAGAATGATGTTCGGTTTAACAAATGCGCCATTTGAATTTGTGAGGCTAATGTCCATAGTATTGGGTCCCATTCGATTCGCTAAATGCTTTATGGATGATGTATTAGTAGTAGCAACGGACTGGGAAGATACATTGAAGAAAATTTGGAAGATCCTAGAAGCGTTTCGAGTAGCTGGATTAACCATAAACTTGAGAAAATGCACATTTGGTCAGAAGAAGGTGGAGTATCTGGATTACGAGATTAGCGCGCAAGGAATCCAACCGGGCAAGAAGAAGACGACCAGTATTATGAATTTTCCAAGACCAACCAACATATATGACGTTAAGAGATTCCTAGGACTCACTGGATTTTTCAGGAAATTTATAAAAGAATACGCACTAATAGCAAAACCTATTAGCGACTTGACAAAGAAGAGTGTAACGTTTTGTTGTGGAAACGAGCAAGAAGAATCGTTCAAAACGCTCAAGAATGCACTCACGGCAGATACTACGTCAAGACTGTACGATGAGAAGGCAGCATGCGCTGAACTACACACTAATGCAAGTCAGCATGGCTTAGCAGGAGTGCTTATGCAAGGCGATAACCCCAGAGATTAAAAACCTGTGTACTGTGTCTCATCCAAAACCAACGACGTTGAAGGCAAACATCACTCAAGCAAGTTGGAATTGATGGCAATCGTTTGGTGCGTAGATAGGTTAAGACAATTCCTTCTAAACTTAAAATTGACAGTGGTCACTGGTTGTCAGGCCCTGATATACTTAAATGCTAATAAGACTCTAAACCCTCAGGTAGCACGATGGGCTATTTTGTTAGAGGAGTATGAATATTGTATTAGGCACAGACCAGGAGAAAAGATGAGACATGTGGACGCGTTGAGTCGAGTTGCAGAACCTAACTGTGGAAAAGATACATACGATGAGATAATTGAGAAGAGGTATAATATCATGAGCACCATCATAGAAGAAGATCAGAGCCTAATGTTTCAAAGAGCGGATCCTGAGCTGCGAGAATTGGCAGACTTGTGTAAAGTACCAAGATCCGAAAGAGATAGCAGGGGGAAAAGTATCACTGACAACTACATCGTAGAAAATTCCACACTCTATCGACTGGTAGAGGATGGTGAAAACAAAAGAAAACTTTATGTAATACCAACGTCAATGAGGAAAACCATTGTGGTCAGATACCACGACTTGGCTGGATATTTCTCTGTAGACAGAACAATAAAAGAGATTAAAAACGATACTGGTTTCCAAGAATGCGTAGATATGTAAAACAACACATCAAATCGTACATTGAGTGCTTGTTTACCAAAACACCAGGAGGAACAACGCCTGGAAAATTGCACAACATACCGCCGGGGAGAGACCATTTTCCATTGTCCATATGGATCACCTGGGACCGTTCATACCGAGTAGTAAGGGTAACACGCATCTACTGATAATAATTGATAACTTTACGAGATTTGCAAAACTATATGCAATGAATGGAGCTGAAACCGAAACCGACGAAGACCTAGAGATTGTAGACTCAACCGAATACCCAGAGGATACAGGAAAGCAACCCGATGAACGACAAGAGGAAAGAAGAGATTACGATAACAAACGAACCCGGAAGAGAAGAATGCCCACACGTTTCCAAGATTACGAAATGGAAGCTACTGTTCGAGTACGAACCGAAAGTCAGGAAGGGCCGAATGTTGGCAACACTGAGAAATAACATCCACGATGGAGAGAGAAAAACGGCAAGATGGGAGTAGATAGAGAGAGGGATAGGGGAGTGGAATTGCGATGTAATTGATATGTAATTAGATACTAAGTGTGTATTGAGTTTATTGATGAATATATGTGTTGTTTTAATAAAATTAACACTTAAAGCATTTCTTCTTGCGGTTCGACGTCGTTGATCTCTGTGTTCTGCTCGACGATTTCTCATTGCCAACCGAGCCGTTTCACGTATGGGTTCTCTTTGTTCTTGTGTTTGTGAAACACGAAGTCGGGTCGTACTAACACGGCGCCCTTCTCTCGTGCGATTTCTTCTTCATCTGCAGTGGATTGATTGGCAATATTCCGCAGTCTAATTGTATTACGGCTTCGTTGTAAAAGATTCGATCTTCTCGCTCGCGGCATTTTAAATAAGACTGTGATGGATATTGCTGATTTTGCTTCTATTATGACATAACAATTATTCATGCGCGCACAATCACAAATGTCATAACCTTAATTGTCTTTGCGCGCACCATGACAACTGTCCATAACCCAACCCACCAAACGTAATCAATTTGCTTAATCTCTCATTTTTTTATTTTTAAATGTTTTAATAGTTTTCTTTTTCCCTAAACCTTCACGTAGCAATTACGAACAAATCCGCAGAAGGAAGTATCCAATTTGGTCCAGTCGTTTTCAAGTTTTAAGCATCCGACCAAACCACGATCCATTTATATATATATATATATATATATATATATATATATATATATATAGATATAGATATAGAGAAATAAAAAAACAAAGCAAATAAAAACGTTACATTAAATTACCTTTCGCTTAATTTTCCTCACCAAACGCCAAAATTTTAAAAGACAAAAACGTCAAAAATTGACACAAACCCAAAAAATTAAATGATAAAAAATAAAATAATAAATAAAAATTAACAACAGCAAATGCAATAAATTAGAGAACAAAGAGATTTAAAAAATTATACAAACTATACAAACTTGTAGCAACTGATTGAAACTTATAGAAACTGATAAAAGCTGAAAGAAATTGATAGAAATTATATGCTCACAATCACTCAAAAATAATTTAATAAAGTGTAACTGTATCCGTACTGAATATAAAATATTTGGATTGTACAGCGATTGTACAGAATTTACTATATCTCGTAAATACAATCAAGCTAGAACCTAGAAATCCAAATATTGCTACATTTACAATTTCAACCATACTCAATGGTACAATTCAATTCAATACAAGTGTTCAATTTATTGCCATTATAATTTCTCGGGCCTCCAAAACCCATCAACCCAAGTAAATTATATTTTTATTTTCTTATTCGATACAATACAATTTGAACAAAAGAAAAAGGAACAAAATCCTTCGAGACAGTTGTACGAAATTAATCTCCGTTAATGATGATAAATTGAAAGTCGACTTTAATCGTTTGCTTGAAAATTTGACAAATCAAATTCAAGCGTAACCGCGATATTTTTCCTGGTGCGTGGGGATTGAGCAGCCGGTGAAGTAATGTAATAATATTATTCCGTGAGGGAATACTAAATTCTAAACGTACCTACTTTTGATCAGACGCGAGACGGAAAAAATTGCCTTTAAGTAAATCATTGACGTAGCGAATTGCTTAGATTGAGGTAATAAAAACGAAATCAAAGCATACTTGCTAGCTTGAACGTTTCAAATTATAAAATTCGGCTATAAATGATAAATAATGTAATTGTAAAATACCTCGCTAAAAGAAATCTTGCGTACTTAATGCTAAATGCTTTTATGTCCCTAATTTAAACATTTATGTTATGGTTATTGCTAATTTATGTTTCATAAATTTTTAGTTAATTAAAAATACATATTCAAAAACATCCGCTAAATTTATGGGAATGAAACATAAAAACTTGCCAGTGTTTAAATTCAGTTAGCTACATTAACACTGCAAATGATTGGTAACTTCAATGCATAAATTGTTACTAAATCCGGTGACAAGTGAATCGCTAGCAATGAGACTAGCATTTTCAAACTGTACGTTATAATTCGGTCTCTTGTTAGCAAAGTCTATCAATAGATTTAATAAAATAATTTGTGTGCTGAGGAGTTTGCTAATGTGATATACCGGGAGATCAATCTCAACTGTCCGAGGTCGGTAGCAAAAATCCCTACATTGCAATGCATTGGTGAATTTTTATGTTTGAAGATTTGCCAACATGTTTCATTTAGTATTTCTTCCAGGCGCCGTCCAATGTTATACTTACTATTGTTGCTTATTCGTTTTATCGTTTCTTTCCATGTATTTACTTTGCTCTAACTTTTGTCGGGAAAAATCTGGTTTTATTTATAGTCCGACCAACTCGATTTGATCGGCGGAAAATATGCGAACTACTTTGACTCGTACCATGATGTAACCCGTGGTCTAGTACTGTTTGTTGTTATTTATTCCTTAGTCGAGTTGGGTTAAGCAACGCACCTATTTGTACTAGTTTTGTCAGTTTATTTATTATTTCCCGTTCCTGCTATTATTTTTTCCAATTTTACATCTATTAATTCTTTTCAGAGCTATATTGTCAGTCGTCAATCTGCGTGAGCAACATTACACTTTAACGATTCAGAATTACATGCAAAAATTGTAATATCTTTAGGCAGATTGCAGTCCATATGGGCGCTTGAAGTCTGCCCACTTTTGCCCTATATCTATATACTGTGGTAAAAAGTGTTATACATGCTGTTTTATCGTGTCCTGCTGCGGTGAGCTTTTCTACTGTATTATCAGTGACATTTCCATCATATTTTATACTATTCTGCATGTAAACGTTTGCTTTACGTAGTGTGCTAATTTTCTATTCTAGATTTACTCTCGCTTCAGTAGAAACAATAACTTTTGTTGTGTGTTGGCTGAGTGTTTCTTTTCCTATCTCTTGTATTCCTTTAAGTTAAGTTCGACTTGGAAGAGTAGAGAGTTTAGGATGCTTGTGTACAACTGCGGATATCAATAACTTACCTTTGTACACCACTTTATGTTTTAGCGTTGGCCTAGTCTTGTTTGTCTATTAAGTGACCGCAATAGGCCAAGCCGGTGTGAATCGTGCTCATTATTTTCCTTCCTTGTTCCTCCTATTTTATGCGTTTCTGCAGTAATTTGTAATAATGAATCGTTGTGCTTGCTGCTATGTTTTAATTTAGAATGATCTCTTCGCAATATGTTGTATTTGCAAAAGCCTTATAAAAATTAGCTCTAATTGCGGCAATTTTTGATCATGCGATAGCTGTTGTCAGTTTAATAATGATATAAATACTATTAAATCGGTCATAATTTCGCTGTAGGACCAGATTAAAGTGTTTAAGGAATCAACAGAGAAGGGCGCGCAGATTAGGGATCCTGTTGTCGAGTCTGATAATATAATTCCAGAAATAATGGAACGTGAGCGTTGCGTCGTAAAACCAACATTATTATTTTTGGTCTTGATGGAATTAAGTGTGTCACCAAATCCGAGCAGATTGATGCTGATAAAAGAACTGTTAAGGAGATATTTGCCGCCTTTGAAACAGATGTCAGTGACTTTCGACTGGGTAGATTTAGACTGGGTAGATACGATCATTCAAAGATTGATCAAAAATGGCCTATCAGAGTACATTTATCTTCTACCGATTTGATACCCAAGCTATTAAAAAGTGCTTTGTTGGAGGTGTCTGCTGCGTTCTCCTCTGTGCGTATTTCACGGGATCAAACGCCGATGCAGCTTTGAACTTTGAACTTTATTAAATATTCGTATAATACATTATGTTTTGAATACGTCATTTTCTAATCAGAAAATATTAAACATTTAATACTAATAAAACATCATGTTGTAAATAACAGACTAGTCATATAATATTAACAAACAAACATTTAAAAAGAAAAACAAACAATACAAGTAAAACAATTAAAAAGAAAGTTAAACGTTGACTAAAAGTTATAATTATAAAATTCTTGTAAACTATAGAAAGCATTTTGGGTTAGTGTTTGCCATAATTTTTGTTTTAAAATTTTTAAAGACAAGTCTTTTAATTCTAATGGTAAATGGTTGTAGACTTTAACTATTTCTGTTATAGCACTTTTGTTAACCATAGTTCTTACTGTTTGAATTGGAACAAGATATTTATTTACGATTCCTGTTGTGTGATAGCAGTGATGTAGCTGTTGGCTTTTGAAGAGGTCTAAGTTCTTTTTCACAAACACCACGCATTCCAATACATAAAGAGCCGTTAACGTCAGTATTTTCTTTTCTTTAAACACTTCCCTGCATGAGTCACTCTTCCTCATTCCATATATGCTCCTAATGCAGGACTTTTGTAATTTGAAGATTCTTGGCGCTTCCACATACACTCCCCAAAACACTATACCATACCTCAAACGTGAACACAGGTATGCATAATTTGCTGAAAGAGCAGCATCTTCATTGACTATTGTTGATATTATGCGCAATGCATAATTAAATGAGGAAATTTTGCCAGCTAGATGTTCAATTTGATATTTCCAATTTAACTGGGAGTTGACTTGCAATCCAAGAAACTTCACAACATCACACGTCATCAAAATACTATCTCGATATTTGGCCTGAATTGGATCTTCTCTGAAGTATGCAAAATGCATTAAATTCGTTTTTTCGATATTCAGTTTTAATTTGTTATTACTGTACCAGTTATCAGAAGCTGCTAACGTATTAGTTAGTTCATCATTAAATGAATTCTTACCAGTTCTTATGATGGCAGTTGTATCGTCAGCAAATAAAACTGTCTGATGCAAAGTTTCATGCTGGTAAATCATTTATATAAATCAGAAATAACAGACAGAATAACAGACCCCTGCGGGACTCCATTTGTCACTGTAATCCAGTCGGAGAACAATCCATTGGTTATATCAACCACCCTCTGCTTTCTGTTATGTAAATAAGACCTTATTAATTCTAGTCCAGTGCCTCTAATACCTATTATTTCTAATTTTTTGTATAAGACATTGTAGTCAACGCAGTCAAAAGCCTTAGTCAAGTCCATAAATACTCCAATTGTGAATTGGTTATTATTTATCCCTTGAATGACCTGGTTTAAAACTTGATACACTGCTCTGACTGTTGATCTGCCGGTGATGTATCCGTTCTGATTCTTATGTAGAATATTATATTTATTTAGGAAAGAGTATACATATACGTTTAAATATAAGCTTTTCTAATATTTCTGAGCAATGAGTTAAGATAGATAGCGGTCTATAATTTTCAATACTTGTTTTATCTCCTTTTTTGTGTACTAAATTCACTAATGATTGTTTTAGACCATTGGGAAATGTGCCAGTTTGCAAACAGTTATTAAATATAGGCTCTAATAATACTGATAATTCAAAGGCACATTCCATTATCAGTCTCACAGGTATATCATCATGTCCTACACTTTGGGTGTCTTTAAGGTCTAATATTATATTGCAAATCTCGCAGGTAGTTGTGGGATATATCATAAGTGTGTGAGGGTTATGAGTAACATTATTTCGGCGTTCTGTTGGATTATTTGTTATATTAGTACACATAGCTATTAGTTGCGCATTGATAGACGTTAATGTTTCAGTCATACTTTCACCACTCACCTTTATTTCATTAATATTGACACATTTTGGTTCCTCATATTGCCGTAATTGATCTCACAAGTTGCCAGGTTGCTCGAATTTTATTGTGAGAATTGACAATAAAATCTGAATTTGCCTTCTTTTTTGATTCCAGTATTTCTTTGTTTAAGGATTTACAGTAAGATTTATAGTCATTACTACTTATTCTCTGTTTGAGCATATCTTCTTTTTACAGCAGTCTTCCTTTTAATATCATCTGTAAGCCATCTTTGTTTTATAGTTCTTTGTTTAGATATTTTATGTTTGCACAACTCATTGTATTTGTTTTGTATTTCACTCAAAAACCATCCAAAATTCTCATTCGGGTCGTATTGCTGTATTATAGAATTCCAGTCATTAGTAGCCAGCCATTCTTTAAAATCGGATATATCTTCGTCATATAAGATTTTCTTTTGAATTTTTCTGGTTTCAATATAATTAACATTGTTTAGTTCAAGCGAAATCTCTTGACCTGTGTGATCAGATAAAGCCGTCATTACCACGCTGCTGTTATAATTCCGTGTATTGGTCACGATATTATCAACAGTTGTACTTGAATTACTGGTTATTCTAGTTGGATCACAAATAGTTAAATGCAAATTAAACGTATTCACTAAGTCTTTCATTCTTTTGGTATTGACATCATTAGACTTATGAAAATGTATATTGAAATCACCTGTTAGTATTAGTTTATGTTTAGGTTTAACCCTCAGTAGATATGTCAACATTTCCTCCAATTTTACAAAAAACTCTAATATATTCCCACTTGGAGGTCTATATATGTACATTTATACATACCAGGTTGTGTTCTCCTAATTCAATGGCTTAACGTATATAAGAACATTAGACAGGAAGTCATAAATCGTAAAGGTAATGGACAAGTTAACATTAAAATAAAGTATATGAATGGTACGCCCAAGATTGTATAGTCGGGAAACTAGATATTTCTGGCAGTATTACTCAAAGCATTCATTTCTATTACCAAAACGTTAGAGGACTGCGTGCGTGGCACATACTATATTCATCTGGCCTTTCTTCTCACTACCGCTTCTTGCTTTTAACAGCAAATTGGCTGAATGACTCCATTGATAATAATGAACTTTTGCCTAGTAGTTACAATATAATTCGTAAGGATCGCAATGCCGCAGCAACTGGTAGAAGTAGGGGTAGAGGTGTAATGATTATTCCAGTGATATTTTTTGTGAATCCGTCGATATTTCTTTCATTTCATCCTTACTCCCTTTCGTTGACCTATTATTTTGCATCTGCACTATTTTTGGGTCGCACTTCTACATTAAGTTATTATATTATATTATATGATAGATCTCTACCACTAATAGGTCAATGAAACAAGGCTGGTTTGAACGATAGTTATATTTTCAGAACGTTTACAATCGTTTTCGGAACACCTTCGTCAGTGAAAATATAACTAGATAAATCTAATAATAATTTATCTAGTTATATTTTCACTGACGAAGGTGTTCCGAAAACGATTGTAAACGTTCTGAAAATATAACTATCGTTCAAACCAGCCTTGTTTTATTGACCTATTAGTGGTAGAGATCTATCATATAAGATAAGTATAAAAGGTCACGAAATATATATATATATATACATTTAATTAAGTTATTATATATACCTCCCAATCTTAACTACCAGGATTTCGAAATATGATTGGAACATATGGAATTGCTTCTTTTAAATAGATCTGTACTTGTATTTGGTGACTTCAATTTGCCAGAATATGTCATTGACCGCCCATCTGTCCTTGATGCAAAGCACCTGCTATTTTAAACTTTTTTAACTCCACTGGACTCTCTCAGTGTAACACTGTGCTTAATCGTAATGATGTACTGCTGGATTTAGTACTATGTAATCTAAATTTTGATTTAATTGTGCAGCGGGACCAACATCCTTATTTCTGAGAACTATCATCATCCGTCCTTACATGCGGAGTGTGAAATTAGATATTCAATCAGACCGTCTTTGTTTCCTAGCAACGATAATCTCCACTACGATTTTAGAAAAACGAAATATTGCCAACTATATTCCGAATTAGTTGTACTTGTCTGGTGATTCATCGATAACCATTACGATGTAGACTTTGCGTTATATGAGTTTATTACAAAAAAAAATCGATAGGTGCATCCCTTTAAAGATTAGCACTAGGAGAGTAAAGTTTCCTTCCTGGTTCACGCATAAAATAAAACAAAATCTGAAATTAAAGATACAATATCATCATAAATGGAAATCTGTCGGAAATGCAGAGTATAAAACTAAATTTGAAGATTTACACAGTCAAGTAAAATTTGATATTCAGCCTGCATACAGGAATTATGTGATTGCTGCATAAGACAGAATATTCGAAGAATCTAAAGCTCTCTGGCAGTTTGTTCAGTCAAAACAAGGATCCACCAGAATACCCGGCAAAGTTAACTTTAACGATATCGAATACACTGCACCTCGGGAGATAGTTAATGTCTTAGCAACTATGTTTTCCTCCGTATATCGACCATTAAGCGTCCTCGTCTCTCCTATTAGTGCTGACGACGTTTTTTCCTATGCTCGGAAATGTGAGCCAGTTATTCAACTTATCAATCAAAACATCAAAATATCCAACAGTATATAAGACGGCCAGGATCTCTCCGGTATTTAAGAAAGGCGATCCAGCAGACGTTAAAAATTACTGGCCTATATCCAGCCTGACTAATTTTTCCAAAATATTCGAACAGTTTCTCTATGGTATTATCATGAGCCAGGTACGCCCATATATATCACCTCGACAACATAGTCTTATGACTGGGCGATCTACCACCACGAATCTTGCGATAGTTACTCAGGATATTGCGGAAACATTTGACCGCGGAGGGCAGTTGGATGTCATTTACACGGATTTTACCCAAGCGTTTGAAGGTATTTATCATTCGCTACTCCTTCAGAACCTTAGTGCTTTTGATATTGTTAGACCTCTCTTACAGCTTTTGTCAAACTATTTGTGTGATCGACCTAACCACAGTTAGTTCAACGGCTATAATATCGACCTCTGGTCTATCCTAAGGTTCTAACTTGGCACCATTATTGTTCAACATTTTCATTAATGATCTAGTCTCTTACATTCCTCGTTCTGCATTAGCTTACGCAGATGATTTAAAAATATACTCATTCATATCCAGCGAAGGTTACTTTAGTATCTTGCAGAATAGTTTGGATATAGTCGTATGGTAATAATAATAATAATAATAATAATAATAATAATAATAATAATAATAATAATAATAATAACTTTATTACCCAACAGATTATTCCAATAACAGGGCAATATACAAAAAAAGAAATTACAATGCAGTGTTTTTAAATCAAAACTTAAACTTAAACTTAAACTAAAGCCAAACTTAAATGTAAAAAGTTGAAAAAAGGAGTGAAAAATTGATCGCTACAATATGTTAACATAAAACAAGATTCCACGTGAATGTTTCCGAGACAAAAAAGAAATACTAATGTGCGGCAGAAAAATTAAAAGGGTCAGGATACGCACAATTCGCATTCCTGCTCATTTGATTAAGTGGCGCTTTAAGTAAAACATTAATCGTGCTCGTGAACTGTAAAATATCCAGAGATCTGCAATTATATTGGGGAACAACAAAATATACTTGGGAAAGCAAAGACGGCGACGGCGACGACAATGATTCAAAATTGTGCCTCTGACGTACGCTACCATATTCAATTCCACGAATAGGATACACACCATCTGATTTATAAGAGAGGTACTTCAAAAATCATTTTTGAACCGCTTCAAGCTGTAGTTGATGATGATGGTAGTGAGAATACTATACAATAGAGGCATACTCCATCTTGGAGCAAACAAGCGAGTAGTAAATGGCCTTTAACGCCGCATCATCAGAAAAGTTTCTGCAAGTTCGAAATAAAAACCCAAGTGATTTAAAAACTGAGGAACCGATAGCTTGTAGGTGTAAGGAGAATGACAACTGTGTATTAAACAGTACACCAAGATCTTTGAATTGGCTCACTCTAGGGACTATAAAATTAGAAACTGTGTAGTTAAATGTCTCTGGCTGAGAAGAGCGAGTAAAGGTAAGTGTTGCACATTTATCAACATTCAATTGAATGTTATTGAGAGAGCACCAATCATTAATTTCTGTGAGGTATTTTTGTGGATTCAGGCAATCAGACGTTGAAGTAATCTTATATATATAATATGTATTTTGAGATTCTCTGCATAAGCAAGGATGCCACAATCCAAAGAAAGCAAAAGATCATTTACATATATGTTAAATAGAAGTGGGCCTAAATTTGAACCTTGAGGGACTCCACTGGATGCAATGAAAGAGCGAGATGAAAATCCATTATAGTGCACGTAATATGTACAATCATGAAAATAAGATTGCATTAGCGCAACAGCACCAGGACAGAATCCAATTGAAGAGATTTTGGATACTAACACCCCATGATCGATAGTGTCGAAGGCTTTGCTGAAGTCTGAATAAATAGTGTGTTACCTGAATTCGTTTATCGAGGTTCTCGTTAATGTACTGGGTAAACTCAGCTAAATTGGTGGTAGTTGATCGTCCAGGGGTAAATCCATGTTGGTAAATAGATAGATAAGGTTTGATGCAGTTATACAATCTTTCGTAAAGAAGTTGTTCGAAAACCTTCTTTTAAGACGGTGGTGATCCTGCTAATTTTCCAAGAAGTTGGAAAAGTAGACGTTTGGATAGCCATGCTTCACACAAAATTAGAGCACAGTCCCGAACAAGAAAACTAGGTAAAGCATCATCTCCCTGAGTCATGGTCGCTTTTTTTCTTAAGGCACTAATAACTTCGTTAGGAGTAAAGTATCCAATGTTAAAAGAGCAGCTATTAAAGTCCGAATCAAAATGGCTAGGATCACTAGGTACAGTCCGACAGACGGGTGATGGCGAGCGGTCGCGCAGATAAGGTTCCGCATTCCAAAAATATAATTGCTTGTACGGATTTGAAAGAGACAGAAAGAAATGGTGTCAACTTATACAGTGTAGGATATGAAAAGATTGGTACATTTTCTCTAATGAATGGGATGTTGTAAAGAACTTCACAGCCGTTTTGAAATTCTTTAATGAGGCCACACTTGATTTATCATTCAATGATGCATGCATATACTGCATATCAATAGTAATAACTTTGATATCATTATTAAACCGTAAACTGCAAGTTTTTTCGAAAACGGAAATGAGATGATGACAAAAATGAAAAAGTTATTGAATATCTAATTCTCTTTTAAAAGAGTAAATCTCAATTCCGTCCGACGACGTGCATACCTTTCGGTTCTGTGCTTGGTGATCATACCTCCGATGCTGTTGGTTAGGGCATTCATCATGCGTCTGAGCATTATATCACGCGTACGTTGGAATGCACGACGAATTCTGTTACGTTCGGTGATGACCACTTTAGTATGTGGTGGTAACTCGCTGTAAGGGTGTGGATCCGTGAATCTAGTTGAAGTGGATTTTTTGGCGGCTTTGCTGATATTTTCGGTCACCGCTTCGACCATTTCCTCGAGGGTGTTGCTATTTTCGATAGTGATGTGGAGGTGTTTCTGCTGTAGTATATTCTGGAATTTCCTCCAACTTGCGTGCGCGTAGTCAAACACTCTTCTTTGAACACCTCCGATTTCTGATAGCAGCGGCAGGTGATCCGAAGGCAGTTGTCCTGTTTTGACGTCGCCAATATTAACCACGTTCGCTGACAGAACGAGGTTAATGGGGGCGGGGGTCGTTCTATTCAAGGGGTAGTGAGTAGGGCCGTCCAGATGGTGAATTATTATGTTGTTGTTGTTCATATAATTGAACAACGTATTTCCGTTACAGTTGTTCCGGTGGCAGCACCACGAAGAGTGCCTGGCGTTCAACTCACTTGCATAGATGGTCCTGCGCGAGAAGGAGAATAAGACACGAACTAGTTGCGCATTTCACGCATCTACTCACTATGTGGTAGCAATTGAGGGTTGCATGCTCTCACTGCTGACACTTCTTACATTTAATTATTTTCGTTTTGGAATAATGAGGTTTGAAGAAAACGGCGTATTTTGTAACCTCCTGATCTTTTAGCTTAGAATGCCTAAAATGAACTATTTCTCCACCATTATAGGAAATATGGGGTATTTTGTTCTTATGATTTTATCGATTCTCTTCAGTGGAAAACACAATTCCTCCATTTCGAGTTATATTTTTTGGCTTTCGACATAATTGTGCAACCCTCTAAGAACAAACGCATGCGTGCGTTCATTTTTGGTGTGAATATGTGGAATGGTAAGGTGTGCTTGTACCATTCAATAACCCTCTTATAATCATGTAGTTCTTAGTATAAAATCGTGTCTTTGGCAGTGAATTGAAGATGGTAGGTTCTAGAAATCGCGTCGACTTTTCGTCGAAATTTGGCGTAGGTTTTCCAAGCTTCCCTGAGAAGTGGATCGGTGGTGGTTGGAGGCTATTTCTTGCAGTAGCGGTAATGTTGCCGTCGTTTCTCTCGGAGGTTTGAGCGGCGAAGGTCGATTCCTGCATCCCTCGCATTTCGATGTCATTAACTGCGGCCGAGGTTGACGCCAGTGCGTTGAAACGATGCGCGACTTCTACGGAGAAGTGATCTTGGAGAGTGGTCATTCTTGGGACTGTATTTGCACGAGCTGTTGCAGTGTCTTCCTTTGGGAAAGTTTTCGATAATTTGGTAACGACCGATCTGCATAAAGGACCAATGCTGCGCGGGCTGTCAGCTTCTTCGATCTCATCGGAATCGTCACGCTCACGGCGCGAATCGCGTTCTGTAAATCTTTTAACGTTGCTTATACACAAGTCGTCCGGGTTCCATAAATGTCTTTTTCTCTTGGAGGACAATCACGGAGGCACTATAATTATCACTCGTAAAAGGAAAATCAAAACCGCAAATAATGTACACCAAACCGCGAACTGTCACACGGTTGAAATTTGACATGGTTATGCCATAAAATAATTATAAAACTTTAGAAGCAACAACGTGTTAGACTCTCGGGAAGGTCAAGGTGAAACGACCTAAATTTTGCTAATATCGTTTATTGCTGCTACAGAATTTTTGCCCTCAGATTAAAGGCATCCTCAGTGTAAGCAACTGTGATATTAAGATCCCCACAAATTACTTGGAAAATCAATAGTGAGACGCAATGAATTTTGAAACCCTTAAATTTGAAAATTGAAGGAAACTCTAACGTAAAGACTTTAAGTCTGTCAGCCGCGGTGAGGTTAGAGTTTGCTTCAATTTTTAAATTTAGGTGTTTTAAAATTCATTCCTTTTCTTGTTTTCACTATGGATTTTCCAAGTAATTTGTGGGGATCTTAATATCACGGTTGCCTACACTGGGGATGCCCTTAATCTAAGGGCGAAAATTCTGTAGCAGCAATAAACAATATTAGAAAAATGTAGGTCTTTTCATCTTGATATCCCCGAGAGTTTAACACGTTGTTACTCCTGAAGTTTGCAAGTTACGTTGTACTCGTTACTTCTGCCTGACATAAAATAATAAATAAATAATAAGACCTTTATTTATATATCTTTGATCTTGCAGTAATTATTATTATAGTAATTATGTACATCAACTTAAAGTAAGTTTTCCTTACAATTAATTACAAACGTATATACACCTTATTATTGTGTTTTACGTCTTGTCAGTTTTATTAATTCCATTGTTTGATTGACATTAGTTTGCGTGAGTGATCGCACCTACTGCCGCACTATTTTTCGTTTTCGTCACATTTTTGCGTACTTGCACCATAGTCTGGTTGTTCGGGTGGAAAAAATACAAATAAACCCTGTCGAATCTAGTTTTTGATATGATTAGACGCTTGACCTAGTTTGGCTTTTAGTTCTGGTTGGTCATGTTGTTGTCGGAGAGATGCGCTTACCCGGCTTATCGTTTTTGGAGGACCGCCGTTGTGACTCATCATGGGAAATCCATGTTGTAGATCGGTAGCCTCTAGTATGTATGTTTATGCTTAGTTTTCCTCTTTCTCATCTTGGTTATGTGCTTAATGAGCGTATTTGCACTGGCTGTTGTTCTTTGGTAGAAGTTTTCGGCAATTCTGGAGGTATATTGCCAAATATTCTCAATGTTGGAGAGACTATACAGCTCGTTCATTGGGGTGTAGCGTCCCTTTCCAAGAGCTAACCCCAGGTATTTTTTTGCATTCTCTGCACATTGTTAAGGTGCGCCTTTGCCACGTTGCAGATTATCTGTGCTCCGTAGGTCAGTATAGGTCTTAGTACTGCCTTAAAAATTGTCAATTTATTTTTCCTGCTAGTCTTGTGGTTGATCAGGAACAATTTCTTGATCATGCCGGAGGTTATTTTGCAGTTGTTTACAACGTAATCTTTGAATGTAAGTCGCTGATTTAGCACTATAACTAGATACTTGATGATGGGTGAAATTGGAATTAGGATGTTATTCGTGTGGATTGGTCTGGGAATTATGGTTGTGGATGATTCGCTGGGATTTACTGTTAGTTTCCAGTTGGATAAATATTTTGGAATTTATGGGATTTGGTTTTTAATTTTCTGGATGGCGGCAATTGGTGAGAAAGAGTGGCAATGTTGGAGGTATCATCGGCATAGAGCGCTAGTTTGTTGTTGGGGAACTTCGGAATATCTAACAGATAGATGTTGAAGACAATCAGTCCCAGCACCGAGTCCTGTTGAACGGCAGCTAGGATCGATTTTCTCGTTGATCTGTACTTGGAAGTACTTGCTGGTGACATAGCTGCGTATTGTAAGAATCAATGTAGGAGGGAATTTATGCTGTATAATGTAGTATGAATTTGTAGTATGAATTTTGGTTAATTTTATAGAAAAGCAAAATTTATTACAAATAATATTTATAAAATTTTAGTATTATACTAACAAAATAATGAACAACACAATCAAAATATATTACCTAGTGTGTATAAGTGTAATTTGTTTTCTAATCCTAAACTTCTCCCTCCCTCTTGAATTCTTTCTTCACTTTTTTTCTTTGGTTTTTTCCTTTTATTGTACTTCTTTTTCTTTGGTCTGTTCGTCGTTTGTAAACCACAACTTCTTTTTGATGAGGTCTGCTTCTTTTCAACCCTGGTATTTTGTGTAACTTTTTATCTGACTTCTTTTCGTCGACCATCCCATTCCGTCGTTTTCATAAACAAACTTAATTTGTTTTTTGCACGTCGTTATAGCAATTTGGAATTCTAGATTTTTAATGTTTCAAGTGTATGTGTGTGGTATGTTTACAACGCTTTTCTATTTCTTAAGGAATGCTTTCTATAAAATTTACATCTTTTTATTGATAATTTTACTAATGGAATATTACCATACTACAATTATACTACCGCCCCCTTAACAAATTTTTTGTTACTTGTAACAGAAAATTTTTACTATCATTTAAGAAATCCAGGTTTTATTTATGTAAATGAAACTAGAAAATAATCATTAAAAGAAATTAGCGTCTTATTGTAGATTAACAATTGGTAAGTATAAAATGGTACTGAAGAAGAGAACAGTTTTAAATAAACAAGATAAGTACTTAACACGACTTCAATCTCTAAAATGTACTATTCTATTTATTTATTGTTTTATTTAACTAATATATTTAATTTTAAATCGTTTTCAATAGGAAATGTATTTAATTAACTTTATAAGAATAAATATTCTTTACATTGTAAATGCCTTTTACGATATCAGTTCTTGGTAAATTTGATGTACATTGAGGATGCACAACAATTTGTCATTCGTTGCAGAGACTGGCTATGGGCCTAGCGGAAACTGAGCTTTGCAATTAGCACACCTTAATGGTTTGGTACATATCCCGGGATCGAACTTGTGCGGTATATTGTAATGTATTCTTTGAATAAAACTCTGCCGAAATAAATCGTTTTTCTCAGGAGATTGTGTGATTTGTTCTAACACCCTCATATGATCCTTGATATTTCCTGTGGTACTAGTTCTTTCCAAATTATCTGAACAGAATTGCGATTTCATATTTACTATCTCTTGTCTTAAGCTCTTTCTAAGTTCCGTTTCTTTATTCAATTGGTACTCTAAATCTTTATAGTTAAGCGCAACAGATAAGGGTGGGTGATTCTCCTTTTCCAAATTCCCAAATAGTTTATCTGTTATAATTTTTTCTTTTCTTCTTCCATTTGGAGTTTTATTTGAAGGAAATCAATTAATTTAGTTTGCTGTTGAATTGTTGATTCGGTTTCAAGTTCCCTTTCCTTCTGGTACGCGTCTTTTTGCAATAACCTGTCATTACGTTGATTAACTTGTTCAAGCAAAGCTATATTTAAACTCGTAGATTCATTTAAATTTTGACATAACTTAAAGTTCGATTCATTGACACCTTTCAAATGTGTTAATTGCAAGGAATTCTCTTCCTTTAATGTCCTATTTTCAGATAAACAAGCGTCATTAGTTACCAATTCTTTTAATTTAAACCTATTTCTCTCTGTACATTCGTTTAAACTTCTATTTTCATTTTCATATGTAATCTCGATATCTTCTAACCTTACATTTATTTCATTAGATTTACTTCTACTCCCTACTTGTTTGTTCAGACTGTGCCCCCGACCATTAATAGCACATGATAACTTATTTAACGAAGACATTAGTTTTTCTAACGCCCTTTCTATTTCCCCCTGCTCTGTGTCATCTTGACGTTTATTTGACATTTTAAAATTCTAAATTTGTGTATGATACAATGAAATGAAATCAAATCAATTTAAAAACTAACTTTAGGTTCGCAAATGAAATGAATGAATTTAGGTTCGTCCCACGTTTTGTGCGCCAAAATTTGTAGTATGAATTTGTAGTATGAATTTTAGTTAATTTTATAGAAAAGCAAAATTTATTACAAATAATATTTATAAAATTTTAGTATTATATTAACAAAATAATGAACAATACAATCAAAATATATTACCTACTGTGTATAAGTGTAATTTGTTTTCTAATCCTTAACTTCTCCCTCCCTCTTGAATTCTTTCTTCACTTTTTTTCTTTGGTCTTTTCCTTTTATTGTACTTCTTTTTCTTTGGTCTGTTCGTCGTTTGTAAACCACAACTTCTTTTTTGATGTGGTCTGCTTCTTTTCAACCCTGGTATTTTGTGTAACTTTTTATCTGACTTTTTCGTCGGCCATCCCATTCCGTCGTTTTCATAAACAAACTTAATTTTTTTTTTGCACGTCGTTATAGCAATTTGGAATTCTATATTTTTAATGTTTCAAGTGTATGCGTGTGGTATGTTTACAACGCTTTTCTATTTCTTAAAGAATGCTTTCTATAAAATTTACATCTTTTTATTGATAATTTTACTAATGGAATATTACCATACTACAATAAGCTTGCAGGTTAACCCTTGGGTCCACAGCTTGTCGAACGTTTGTTTTAGATCGAGCGTAGTCATGGCCGTATAGTTACTCTTATTGCGGGCTTCAATGGCATCATTGGTTATTCTAGCCACTTGATGGTACGCGCCGTGACAAGGGCGGAAACCAAATTGCTCATCAGGTAGTATGTTTTCCTCTTCTACGTGTTGTAATTTCTCGTAGATTATTCTCTCTCCTATCATAGAGATAGCAGGTAGCAGAGATATGGGACGGTAATCGTTGGGTTTTCTATGATCTTTTCGAAGTTTAGATATAGGAATGATCTTAGAAGTTTTCCAATGTGCTGGGAAATACTGACGCGGATCGCGCTGATGATGTGGGAGATTTGCAATATTACGGATCTGGGAAGGTTTTGGAGCAGTATGTTTGGATTTGGTCTGTTCTTGGGGCATTAATAGGTTGCAGATTTTTGATAATTTTGAGGACTCCTCATGGTTTAGTTCGAAGTTTATTGGCTAGGAGAGGGAAAGGAGGGTTATTGAATAGAAATTCGGATACCGTGTCGTCCACCATTTGTTCGTGCTGAACGTCTGCTTCAGGCATCTCGTGGAAGCGTAGGAATTCGTCGGCCATGGTTTCGGCCTTGTTACGGTTAACAATAGAAACTGCATTTCGTTATTTTGCCATCCATAATCAGTTCAGCGATAGAACGCGAATTTCGTGCGATACGTGTGGAATGCAGGGCATACTTCCACTTCAGTCCCCCTAGTGCGTTTGGTTTCAGTCCCACTGCTCAAGATCAAGCCTTCAGGACTCATGATTTGATTGTACCACTCATTCTTTTTTCGGCAGATTGGCGTATTTCTGTTGTGACGTACACCGAAGGTGGTTCTGTACGCCCTTCCTATTACTAACTTTTGTCGTCGCTACTTGTTTTCATTTTAATTGTTTTATTTCAGGTTCCACGAGGCCCAAGCGTGCCTTGTTCAACACCATTATAGTTTTTATTGCTAATTCAACCGCTTTATTTAATTACATATAGGAACCATTTCTTTATTATGCTTTATTAACCGTAAATAATATAGTTTATCCAATACAAGCTTTAAGGACAAGCTCCTGTGTTTTTGTAACCTATTTTTGCAACTTCTAGTAAAGTGTTTACCTTTCTTTTTTGTTTCTTTCTTTATTTTTTCCTAATTAATTACAAGAGGGAACTAGCCGGTGTAACCTCAGCTACTAACCTCCGTTGATTTTAAAGAAATTGGCTGTAGATCTCGTACGTATGTCAAACTTGAATTATTTTGGCGTCCTTGTAAAAGGCGTTTCACTAGAGGAAAGGATCATTAGGATTGTAAGAAGTATAGTGTTCCAAACTTGGATGTGTGTTCAATTTCTTCCAATATAGCGTGCAGGAAAAAGAAAACAAGGGGAAATAGGACAAATTTCGCGTTTGGAACAATAGTGTGGCGGTATTCAGGTAAACAAGGAGAATCGGTGCCTAAATTTTATAACTTCTAGACCTTTTTTTTCGACAAGCTCCTAGAAATTGGCAAATTTGATCAAACTCCTGCCAGTTTACTAGTGAATCATTGCCACACATTACCTACGTGTGTCCTTAGTATCGAATAAGTATTTGAACTTCGGAATCTCCTGTTTTTTCCATATCCATGAACCAATCTTCACCAGGAACAGGATTGAGGTTAGGTCCTCTATTTTAGAGAAGGTGGATTTAAATAAAGGAAAAAGTATCCTCCAGCTTTACTTATAATATGTTATACAATTTGAATGAACGTTTCACAGACTAATTTTGTGTTACGATGTTTTCGCATTAGTTGCCTAGTTTGCTCCAGGGGTCGTTAATGATCTGTACAGTAACATTTCAGTTGAGAAATTGTAAAATTGTTTATGTTTGTTTTGTTTTTATAAAGACATTATATAAGAAAAATGAATAGATTAAATTGAATATATTTATATAGTTGCGCAATAGGTATAAAAAGCAATAAGTTTAGATTTGTCTGACATAAAAAAGCATAAAAGGGAAATCTATTGTGAAATTTGAAATTTAAGAGCTTAAAATAAATAAGAATTCAAAATGTTGAGATATAAAATAAAATAAGTTAAACCAAGAAGCAAAATAGTTGTATTTATCAATTTTAAATTCTCTGAAAGAGCCTCAAGTAAATTTAAATTACAAAGAGAATGTTTGAGAAATGATTACAGTGTAGGCATACCCAAATGTGGCGTAAACCAAATCACGGCATAAAGTTTTATTTTGGCATCGCAAACGTGGGACAAGCAATTACAATATAACGCGACAGCTAACTTGGGAGGGTAATTTTTTCCTGTAAGATTAACAAAAATCTGGTCAATGTAAAAGTTTATTGACTTGGCACAGGACAAAACAGATGTTCCTATATTATATTTTAAACGAGCTAGTTCTAATTACGATTTGGTTTTGATGTGTTAAACGTGTAACTTATAAAAAATGGTTTTTAAATATGATTTTGTTTATTTTTAGAGGTTGATTTTTAAACAGTTTGCAGTAGAAATGATAGACAAACGACTTTTACATCAAAATATTTTCAAAAGGTATTATTATCATTAATCATGCTTTGCTTTAACATTTGTAAATGTTAGGTAAATATTATGAACTCCTACTATTAACCAACTGCTATTAATGAAATTATGTAGAATCGATTTTTATATTACACCTTGATTGTTGCGATCATTAATTAGTAATATGAAACATTATGTTGATGAATAATTAGCTAAATCTGACATCCAATTTTACTCTCCCTCAGTTTATTAAATAATTAATTGAACAAACGAAACGTTATACAAAAATATCCGTATTTCACCGTATTCGTTCAAAATGTGTAAAGCGCACATATATGGGAATATTATTCTTTAACTTACATTCGAAAGTCTAGAATTATCTCTATAGTATCTTTGAGTGAAAAGAAGCTCAACATTATAAAGAGTGCTAGATGATATAAAAATGTTTATTTCGTACTTGAGCAGATTTTATACAAAAAAAGAACTAAGTTTGAGCAAAACCTGATTCCAACGTTTAGCAAAATCACCCCTATAGTATTTAACTTATATGATAGAGATCTACCACTAATAGGTCAATAAAACAAGGCTGGTTTGAACGATAGTTATATTTTCAGAACGTTTACAAACGTTCTCGGAACACCTTCGTCAGTGAAAATATAACTAGATAAATATATAAACAAACTTTTGTTTTTATTTGGGACTATCAACAAAATAACTAGTGACTAGGATTTCTTGATATAGAGGATGTATAACCAACTTTTATATATATATAAATTATAAAAACTAAATTAATGTGTAAACATACATGCAAATTAAGTAAAACCTTATATCAAAATAAAAATAAACAAATTTTCGGTACTGCAATGGGTTCTCCATTATCAGCAGTTATCGCAAACCTGGTAATGGAGGACCTAGAGCAAACTTGTTTGGCAAAACTAAGTTCTAGTGTAAGTTTTTACAGACGTTATGTGGATGACTGTTTTTGTTCCGTAAGAAAGGATAATATTGATGAGATATTAGATTCATTTAATAGTTATCATAATAGATTAAAATTTACATATGAGAGAGAATCTAATAACTCATTGAATTTCCTGAACGTGACAGTCATGCATAATAACGGCATTGTGAAAACAAATTGGCATATAAAGTCTACCAATACAGGAAGACATTTAAATTATTTTTCAGAAACATCAAAATTACATAAAATTAATGTAGTTACCGGTTTAGTTGATCAAGCGGTTAGATTAGCTAATCCTGAATTTAGGGAAAAGAATTTAAACAAAGTTAAAGAAATCTTAGATAAAAATAATTATCCAAATAGTTTTTATGAAAAAATAATAAAAAATAGAATTAACAAATTATATAATAGAGGAATTAAAATTAATAACAATAAATGTTATAGCGCTATTCCTTATAAAAAAGGTTTAAGCGAAAAATAAAAAAGAATTTAATAAAAACAACATAAACATTACTTTCATTCCAAATTATAGTAACAGATCTCTTTTACTAATACTAAATCCAAAATAATTAAACAAAATCAGAGTAATGTAGTTTATAAAATAAACTGTAAAGACTGTGATGGTTGTTACATCGGTCAGACGAAACAATATTTAAAGAAAAGGTTGTATAGCCATAAGTATTCTTTAAATAATGATTTTGGTGCAATGACCGCTGTAACGAAACATTACAAAGATCTTGGGCATTACTTTGATTTTGAAAACACAATTATATTAAAAACAGAGAATAATTATAAAAAAGACTAATATATGAAATGATAAATATACAGAAAGACACTAAAACTATTAATTTCAGGACCGATATTCAAAATTTAAGTAATGTATATAGCAATCTGTTAAAATGACATTTGCATTTCTTAAGAAGGAAACCTTTGGCTAGGTTTTTGAATTTGGTTTTCCCTAGTCCTTGAACAGAATTGTTAAGGTTTCGACAAAGATTTTTTGATATAAGGTTTTACTTAATTTGCATGTATGTTTACACATTAATTTAGTTTTTATAATTTATATATATATAAAAGTTGGTTATACATCCTCTATATCAAGAAATCCTAGTCACTAGTTATTTTGTTGATAGTCCCAAATAAAAAACAAAAGTTTGTTTATATATTTATCTAGTTATATTTTCACTGACGAAGGTGTTCCGAAAACGTTTGTAAACGTTCTGAAAATATAACTATCGTTCAAACCAGCCTTGTTTTATTGACCTATTAGTGGTAGATCTCTATCATATAAGATAAGTATAAAAGGTCACGAAATATATATATATATACATTTAATAGTATTTAACGAAAAACCTACTTCCACAGTACTTAATTAGATTTTGTGCAAAAGAAGGTAAGTGCCAGAAAGAATTTAAATCTTAGATAAAAATGATAATCAAAGTAATTTTTATGCAAAAATAATAAGAAATATAATTAATAAAATCTACAGTAGAGGTATTAAAAATAATGATAATGAAATGTATAATGCTATTCCTTATTAAAAAGTTTGAGCGAACAAATAAAAAAATAATTTAATAAAAATAATGTAAACATAACTTTCATTCCAAATTATAGGGACAAATCAAATAAACGTATTTTACAAAATAAACTGTAAAGACTGATGTGTGTTTGGTCAGACAAAACAATATTTAAAGAAAAGGTTCTGTAACCATAAGTATTTTTTAAATAATGATTTTGGTGTAATGGCCGCTGTAACAAAACATTACAAAGGTCTAGACCATTATTTTGATTTTGAATATACAATTATTTTAAATGAAGGTAATAATCATACAAAAAGACTAATATATGAAATTGACATAATAAAAAAGGAGACTGTGGTTAAAATAATATATAAAATAAATAAAAATAACCTTACCACACCTTTCGGAAATAATTCTTGTGTGGTGTTCGTCTTGGGTGTTAGCCGTATATTTTAGTTGCCGAAATACGTATCTGGAATTATTTCCGATACATGTGGTAAGGTAATTTTTATTTCTTCTTCTTCTTCTTCTTCTCGTCAATCCTTATGCCTTTCAGCGTCGGATTATTTCTGGATCTTACAACGATTTAATACATTCTTTCCATCGTGTTCGATCTGTACTCATTTTCCTCATTTCTTCTATGGTCTTCCTTCGCTTTCGTTCTAATTCGTTTACTCTATCAATCCATTTTTTCCTTGGTCTTCCCTTTCTTCTTCTCCTGTTATTTTTGGCTTCTATTATTTTCTTTGTTAAACTCTTTTGTTCCATTCTAATTATGTGGCCGTACCAATTCAGTTGACATTTTTCAATTCTTTTTAGTATATCTTCTTGATTTATCATATTCCTTATCTGTTCGTTTTCTATTCTGTCCATTTTTTCCCCGCGATCTTCCTCAAAAATTTCATTTCCATAGCTGTTATTTTGCTTTCGTGTTTTTTTTTGCAGCTTATTTATTTTATATAATATATGAAATGATATATAAATGATAATGTAACTATTACGTCAATGATTGTTGTTTGATTGATCTATTAGTGGAAAGGCAATCTATAAGATAAGAAACTTCATAGTTGAGCTGCATTTATAAACATTTTAGCTGTCATTCAGTTTCTCATCGATTATTGCATATCTTTAAAATTGGGTGGTTGTTTAATGCATGGAGACTGTAAAATAGTACATAAATGAATATATGCACGTAATCACCACACCTTATTCTGGAGATGTACGTATACGCTTATTTAATACTTGATGTACTTGGAACTTTGTTTCTAAACATCAAATTGATTTATGCGACGGTTTCGTTAAACACTTCAGCTACTCCATCCTGAAAGAAGAAAGTTATGCCTGTGAGCTCTACTAACAAACTCTGACCGGAGCTATAAAACAAAATCAAAAAAGCAAAAAACATCTTATACTCATCAGTTCCTAATAGTTAACATAAGATCTAATTTTAGACGAAGATGTTCGCACTTGTACTAAAAGTAATGCAGTACGAATGTATGTGGTTTGGGAATCAAGTATCCGCAACAAAATTACAATTGTTTTGTTATGGGCCTTTGGAGAATATAAAAATTGAATGTGTACTATCGATTATTTTAGTCAATATAATGAAAATTTATTGCAGCATTTTGAAACTTTTCAATTCCGGTTTAAAATTAATATTAGCGAGGGAACTAACACATTACATAATATAAAATACAAATAACAAGTCGAATTTAAAGTTAGAGAAAAATACAGAGGAATATAATGTTATGGCTTCTAAAATGATTAAACTTCTATCCCAAACTAAATTGCGTCGTATAAAATACTTTTATAAATATTTACGAAATGAGAATGTAGTAAAAACCCTACATTTGAATCTTCTGAAACAGCAAATGAACAGCAATATTCCAATGATATCAAATCCATGGAACAAATTATTCTGACACCTTTTAGATAAACAAGCTCTGACAAACATTACCGAAAGTTTTAAAAATTACCCGAGGTAAGTATTTTCCGTAATTTTGGGCGATCGACTTTTATCGAATCAGAACCTTCGTTTGATGAAATTATAAAAAGATGTGTTTTGAGAGTGGTTATTTAAGGCAGGAACATGTAAACATGGAGATCATATACTATTGTTGGTAGATTGGCTGGAAGTGAATCTTGTGTTAAGGGTGTATACTGATCAGAGACCGCATTATATGCTCGAGGTTTGGCTAAAATATGTACATATATATATATATCTTAAATATGAGCAAAATATGTTTAAATTATTTCTAAAATGTTTAAAATATGTAACATATGATTCAAAAATATTTTCAGAATGGCGAATATCCAGTACAACTCGGTTATAACGTACACGGTTATAGTGTACTTTCGACTATAGTGCCGACTGGGTTCCATTATGCTTAATAATATATTTTTCTTATATAACGTACTCATTTATAACGTACTTCTTATATAAAGTACTTATAATCCAGGCAGCAGTCACGCGCGTAATTCGTTTATAACGTACTAACTTCTCCGAATGATGAAAAATTCTACCGGAATTCCTCGGGTTTTGTAAATTCACAACCGAAACGTCAAGCGAAACCTTAAGTTACGATGATGTCAGTATTAGATGTTATTCAGAGACAGTTACATGTGTTCTTTCTTATAAAATGTCCGTCGAACATAACAATAAATTGCGCCGCAAGGCCTTAACTATTCAAGAAAAAGTGGATATTATTAAAGCTGTGAAAGGTGGTTCAAAACAGTTTAAGAAAAATTATAGCAACTTACGCCAGCATCGGCAACGTAAGTGGTACAAAGAAACTTACAAAAGCCCATTTGGCAGGACGTTGATAAACCTTTGGTGGATCGGTTTACGCATAATCGAAGTGTTAATAACGTTTCAATTAGCGGTTCAGCAAACGAAATCTGAAAACCTGGCAAACTTATTTAATAATTCACTTCGGGAAGGTTAAACAGATTCAAAAACAATATAATTAATGTTAGTAAAGTTCACGGTGAACCAGCAGACGTGAATTTGCAACAGGCAAATGAATGGATGGAACACCTTTCATCCACTCATTTGCCTGTATACGTCATCCACCTTTTTAACAAACTCTATTTATCATTAATTAGTGTAAATCGGATTGACACTGCCACTCCTTCGAATGTTATTATTCAATGAAAAGTTGTCATTGCACAGTAAAATTGTCTACTTATAGTAGCTTGTATTAGTTTATAAACACGAATATAAATTCACCTGAGTGTTCACTTTTATTTTTCAAACCAGCCTTGTTTTATTGACCTATTAGTCGTAGAGATCTATCATATAAGATAAGTATCAAAAGGTCACGAAATATATATATACATATATACATTTCTTTTATTATTATAACGTACTTCCTATAAAACGTACTAAAACCTTCGAAGCCGTCAGGTACGTTATAGCCGAGTACTAAGAAAATTTAAACAGGTTTAACTGAACAGATACCTATCACTTACATTTCTACATTAAAGATTATATTCCTTACTGTGAAAACAGTTCCCAATCAAATGTTTTTCCATATTTTCAATAGTTAAATTATGTCTCTTATTCGCTAGTAGCGATTTCTAAGTTGAAAAACTTCGTTCGAGGTCGCTGATGTGATTGGTGCATATTTTAAAACATTAGCAACTTCCGGATTGAAATCGGTTTCAACATCAAAATCGCTACGGGGAATTTGGTTTTCTTGTTCCAACAAATTTAAATTGCTATTTCTTTTTAAAATATCATTAAAGTTGTTATTTATTAATTGTCCTATTTACAGGAAGTTTTTCCTTAAATTCGTCAATCAAATGAAGAAAGTCTTGTAACGGGAGTGATTTAGTTTCAAGAATAATAATAGTTTTATGAACAAAATCACAATATGATTTAATGAAAGCTTCATGAAAGTTCATGGTGTATTGAATTATTTTCTAAAATTAATTCGCACCAATATTTTCCTTCTCAAAATTGAAAAAGTTCTTTAATAGGGATAAAATTTTCTGCATAAAAACTGGCAGCTTTTAACCGTGTTCCCCATCCTGTGATTATTGGTTCCGGTGGCAAAGGAGTATTTGATAATTTTTCTCTCCAACACTGAATCCTCAGAGGAGTTCTTAAAAATATTTTCTTTACGTTACTAATTAAACTATTAACTATATGAAATGAATTTCTAATATTTTCCGCTACTCTGTTTAAACCCTGTGTTAAACACGTCACCTGTACTAAATTGGAATACAAAACTGTAAGTTAATGTCGGGAAGGAAAAAATCATGAAAGTTTTATTAATAAACCTAACCATTGTTACATGGTTAGTTTTTTCAGTTTGTTTACATGAAATCAAATAGGATTTACCAAGAGTGTTGTTATTTAAACAACAAATTAATAAATTTACCATATAGTGTCCACAAATGGTTTCGCCCACTATAAAATACATAAAACTGTTGTTTACAGTTTTCTTGATTTCATTAATTACGTCCTTATATACATACATTTCTAACATAATTTTTCCTTAAATTACTTTCGTCAGGTACAGTATTTCTGCAATGCTTTTGCAAAAACATTTTGAAATTTAGGTTTTGTAATTGATAAAGTGGGATAGTAGCCTTGGTTAATTCCGAACTAAATACTTGTTGTTCACACTGATTTTTTGGAGATGAAGATGAACCTGCTAGTGACTGACCTACAGACATTTGTACTAATTTTGATTGTCTCATTTTTCCTAACTTTCATTTATGAAGATCAGTCGAGAGATGTTGAGTAGGATTTTTCTCGCATGGAATCTATAAGAGAAGAAAATTATAGTAGAAAACGTATACACCCTTTTAGATATAAGATAAGAGAAAGATTTTGAAAGTAAAGGAAAACATTTTTATTAATGAAATAATTTTATTAAGCAACACAAAGCAAGTTTTTGCACCAATTGTATGGCAGACTAGAATGAGCAAAATAAACATGTAATTTAAATTAAATAAATAAAACAAAATTGTTTTGTAAAATTATCAACTAACCATTTCACCGCACGCTTTGCAGAATACATTTTCTTCTTTCAAAAGTAATTCTGGAAACGTCTTGACCAAAGAGTCTACTAAATCGCTTTTCACTTTTGGCACTTTTGGATAACACTCAGTAAAATCACTTTATTCGGTGTTTGTAAATGATGCAAATATTTAAATGACAAATGCTGAAACGTATACACCCCCCACCTCATTATATTTAATCAATCAGAACCCACCTTTATTCCTTTTTTCCGATTTTTATTCTTAGAAACCGTAACAAAATAATCTTTGCTCTTCGGTGTTGAGCATGATATTTCGTTTGGAAGATTATAGAACGTATGGTGGGTCGCTCGGCAAGCTGTGCCTCTCGATTACTTCGACTTTCATAAGATATTTTGTAATAACCTAATATTTAGTCTTGAATTCATAGACCCTTTGCAGAGACCATAAGATTTCTGGGAGAAACATTGATGACCTCGGCCGGCTTCATTTTAGCTTTACCTAGGTTTTGCATCTTTGAGGTTTAAACCTTATTGGCTATGTAAGTTTTGGAATACTTCTCTAGTATGCTGTCTTTGCTCCTTGTCGTTCTCGTAACTTAGGCATAATATGGTCTTTAGTATATATATATATATATATATATATATATATATACTTTACCCTTTTCTTCCTTTTCGGTGTAAGGGTTCGGAGTCACCGAGCCGTATACCGCACCGCGCCTGGCCCGTCCAGTGGCATTTCCTTACTTTTCGTAGCATATTAGAGGTAACAAATTCATTTTAGGATTTTTAAACTGCTACGCTCTGCCGCGACCGGGTTTTGGACGCCGGACCCTCGAACTGTGAAGCTCGAGTTTCACCACTTAGACACTTAACGAGTTAATGGTCTTTAGTACCCTTATTAAATAGTTCCGGTTCGAAAAATGGAGGCGCAGATTTTTCTTCAGCGGGACGTCGAGCGTCGGTAATTTAATTACATTTGATTTCTTTATACTCTGGCACCATGGTGACGTGATACAACTGAAACGCTGCAACATCGTTGTAGCATCTCGGCAGTCCCAAGTTGCCATTAAAAATGCCGCCTAGAAGTCTTTAGCATGTTGTGCCCGAGCATATCCATGACGTCTGGACACATGATTCCGAAAATTTCTAAACTAAGGCCATCTACTTTTAGTGTAATTGACCGTACTATTTTTGGGGCGTTTAATTTCGATTGACGAAAGTGTCCAAATTTCCAAATTGCTTAAAAAATTTACCGACAACCTCAAAAAGACGCTTATCCTAATTGCTTCTGCTAGTTTCAACTCATAGAGATTCAATTTATTATATTACCAAGCAATGCAAATTTCTCTTAAAGTGCATCCCGGAATGGAACTTCGCCATTAACGCAGGAGGACCAGATGCTCCAAACTCCAAGATTTAAAGATCCTTTTCATTTTTAACTGGCGCAAGTTTACATATAAAACATTCGAAGTACAGATCTAAATTATCGCAAACATTCTTTAAAAGCCTCAACAAGAAAAAATCCATTATCACAACTATTTTTAGTGAAGTGCAGAGTAGGATTAGAATCGGAATCGGGGCGCTGATATTTACGAACGTCGGAAGCGGCGACTGAATGAATGGGACCCTGGAGGGGAGCGGTCACAGGCAGTATCAATGTGGTAGCGTCGAGACGCCGGTAGTTTTATTATCAGTAACCGACGCGCTTTCCTTTCGAAGTGAGCGGTGGAAATCGTCGCGGAAAACTCAGTTTACAATACGCGCGCTTTTTCACAATTGTGAAAGAGGTAACTTTGTGTTTTGAAATTATTTGAAGACTATTTAAGAAAAAGTTGGCGTATGGTAGAAGTAGTTAAATTAGATTTTATGGTGAGCAGGGGTGAGTAACTTTTGCTTTAAAATTAAACTTTCCTATTTATGAAAATTGATTTGATTGTTCAGAAAATTAAAGTTCAAAAATTGTCTAAAAGTGTTGAATAATTTTTTAAATAGGCAGTTTATGACGAATTAATTTATTCCATGAGAAAATAAAAACATCTCTGCGCTCCTCGGCACCAAGTAACAACTAAATGTTTATACTTCAATCTTCTTATTTAAGGAGATATATGAGGAATTAATGCAAAGCGTTTACGAAGGACGTTTTTTTCTGTAGAGTTTAGAGTAATTGATGATATACCCCTAAACCAAAGATTGCATAATTCATTTCTTATCAGATTTCTTGAGTTTATTGGTTAAAGAACACTTTTTTAAGAAATCGAGCGCAATGTCATTTTCTTGAATATAGGTACACTTTTCTCGCCTGTACGGTAATGTTTCGGATTTCTGTCTTGAAAGTTTTCTCAAAATTTCACCAAATTTCGATACCAATCTTTTTATGAGATGTGTGTGGAGACATAGAGAAACGTTCTTGAGTCTGTCTATTTAAGAAGGAATGAAACTTTCAATTTATCAAATTTTCTGAAAATTTAGCACTCACTTTGTCCCGTGTTAAGGAGAGGAATTTGCGTCTATTAAATAACTCTAACAGTTTATATTTTGTTAGCGATTGAGACATTATATTTTGCAATTTCACAAAGATTCTATCAATTTTGACGAATTAGTTTGCTTTTAGAGTTCTTTACGATCTACTCATTTGGAGAGCTAGAAAAGTGCTTTTGAGTTCGGTCATTTAGTAACGAGTTCTGATTTTCACCAGTAGAAATGGAACGTAATGCTCTTATTCAATCTATTTTTACAGACGAAGCAATAGACAAATTGTATCATTTAATATCATTTAATATCCTCCTATAAGTACTGCGTCAACTTCATTAAGCATTTCTTCCATCAATTCGTTATAGTCCTTTGTTTATGTGGAGAGCTCAAGAAGTGTTTTTGGTTTGTTGGTTTAAGAACGACTGAATTACAACCCTTACTTAAGCGCGCCCATCTCATATTCCGTATGTATTGTATGCATGTTGCACGATTACTGAGTTTCGTAACATTCTTTTTAGCAAATTTAGCCCACAGCCGGAGCACGTCATGAATAATTCATGGTGTAATAATTTTACTACGATTATTTCGTCTCTGAAATCATTTTGACTATTTATAGGAGTTATAGGTTGAAACAGCTTGAGAAATAGCCATAGTGTAAATTATATATTCATTTTATTTGAAATACTGTTGCATCATGGGTTTAGTGTATCCAAATATATATAAAAAAGCCCTTCATGACACTTTAGTAAAAATGTATTAAAGTAATGTATTTTAACAAGTTAATATTTTCAAGATATGGGTACTGTATAATAATTACTCGTATAAATAAATTGAAGCAATAAATTTAGTAAAGCATATTGATAAATATTTTGTAATAAGGTGTAGCGTTTGAATTGACAACCTTTGTCGAATTAGAAACTTGAAATAACGAATACGTGTGTACGTTATGTATTTCAAATTTCTGTGTAAAATACATACGTGTATTTGACACAAACGATCTCATCCCTATCACTGCTTGGTAGAACATTTTGCTCTATTTCGTTCACTGGCATTATATCTTGGCGATGTAGTCTATTTTCGGGCTGCCACCAGGTTTCTATCTCATCGACGTACTGTATTGGACCACACTTGTGGTGTAATATGCGTAAGAACCTTCTTCTACATATTTCCTGCATTTTCCTCTCCATGCCTTCTTCACCAATATGCTTATTTGAATAGTATTTTGCAACACCCAAAATATCTTCAATAAGGCCTTTCCTCTTCCTTTATTTCTAAAAAAATGTATATATGTACATTGATATAATGATATATTGATACAATGATACAATAGCATCAGCATAAATATGATGGCCTTGTTGCTAGTGAAATACACTAGCGCTTAATAGAAAACTTCTGATGAGTAGTATTTATAGCATATTCAAAGTTAATAAGAAAAAAAATAGATTACAAATAACAATCTTATATGATAGTTCTTTACCACAATTAGGTTAGTTATTTTTAATTCATGTATATAAAAAAGTTGATTACATATCCTCTATATCAAGAAATCCTAGTCATTAGTTATTTTGTTGATAGTTCCCAAATAAAAAATGTATGTTTGTTTATACATTTATCTAGTTATATTTTCACTGAAGAAGGTGTTCCGAAAACGTCTGTAAACGTTCTGGAAATATAACTATCATTCAAACCAGTCTTGTTTAATTGACCTAATTGTGGTAGAGAACTATCATATAAGATACGTATAAAAAGGCCACGGAATATATATATTTACAAATAACAATATTATAATTAAATTTTTGACTCAACAATGTGTCCACCCTTATTAGAGCGAAGTTCTTTTAGGGAGGTTCTGCGGCGATAGTTAACTGGGAAAAATGAGACGCTTGAAATCGTTCGTGCTTTTCGTCTATCTTTCCTCTTTCATTAGCTCTTTCTTGCTCGCACACACACACACAAGTTTGCGTCTGATCCATCAGATTTCCATCTTATTATTTCGACTTGAATTTACTTCAAATTCGACTTCAACTTATTTACCATCGGTATCGAAATGAAATACTTTTTGTTTATACATTTTTAAATTTAATTATACAATTTTACTTTGTAATCAAGTAAGCATCAAATGCCTAAAGAGCTTTGTTCTTGTCGGGTGTGCCACGACACCTCTCCTTTTCTTTATTTATAATAACCGTTTCACAAAGTTTCCTGCGTACGGCAACCTTTTCTGACCTTTCTGTCGAGGGCATCCCACAAGATGTTAAAGGGGTTGGAGATCAGGAAACTGTGGTGGCCAAACTTTGGATCATTGTCGTACTGAAATGTGAATCCATATCGAAAAAAATGTAGTCTAAATGTTAACATGTAGCATTCGCATTCGGTAATTTACGATTCAAAGAACACAATTTTTAAACAAGGTCACGTCGCAGATATGTTTTCTCCGCAAAAACTAAACACAGACTAAAAATTCGACACATTCCTAATTAAAGTGCAGTATCGTTCCCTGATAATAATAAAAATAAGAGATTAGGTTATCTACTTCGGTAAATTCCACCCGAAAGCGGTACATGGTTTTTGCATTAGGTGTTCCCTTATTCCGAGAAATATCGTAAATTTTATGACCACAGAGAAGAATTAATGGTTGCTAATAGCAAGTGAGGCAAACTTAAACTTATACCTTACAATATCAATCAATACAAATCAAATCATATTACAGAATAAATCTGCCTATAAATACGTAAGATCCAAAAACATACAGGTGGAAAAATACTTTTGTGTGGGATTGTACGGGTTCCGGAAATAATAAACAATTGTGATTTAGTGTTGGTATATACTTTTAATATTATTTTTACTTTTCTTCTTATCCGCACAGGAAACATTCTACGAACATAAAAGCATGACACCTATATAACTTAGGAATGAATATTAAACATGGAACCGTTTACATATACATATAGGTGGTACAAGGCGCGAAAGAAGAACACATTGATATATAAATCATTTCAAATACAAAATGCGTGTATTTGTATACCAAAAAAGACCTTCACTAGCGGCAAGATCATAAACTTTTTACAAGCCTAATAACTATAACAAACGTACACATTACGTAGATACATTTACATAAACCTACTCTGAACACCGATATGTTCTGAAAAGTAAATTTATTTTGTTGCGTATATTTTCGTTTGGGAAACTATCCTTTCTTCTTCTTCTTCTTTATAGGAAATTCATAATTATCTTATTAAGTAAAATTTTGATAAAGGTTCAGCATAAATGAAATAGGTATCACATTACTGTAAAACCGTTCTACTTTAATTTTTTTTTTCAAGTTTTCACCTAATTTTCTCGCTACTCCTCGTGTGAATATTATTATTACGTTTATTTTCTTCACCTATTTCGTTGAAATATTTACCTTTTCCACATTTATTTCATTTGTTATTTGGAAATACTTTGGAAAATGCATGCTAAGATATAACCTATACGCTACAGTAAGCTTACAATTCGTAACGTACATATGATATAATTCTATATCTATTGCTGGAAGAAATTTGATACGTTAAATTCAAATATTTGGCTAAACACACAACTTTCATAGATGTTGTATCGGTTATAAACGAAGCTTTTAATCCTGGTAAAATTGTACATTAAATGCGGTTTTATGGGGTATTGAAATCCCACTTTAGACTGTACAAATTATATAAAACTATCTTTTAGTCTCTTGACCTTGTAGCTATGTTTTAATCCGAAGGTCATAATGGACGCAACAGAGATCTAATTTCCCATAAATCGTATACTTAGGATTCTTTGTTGAATAAGTTATACATAATTCAATATTAGATGCAGGTGGATAAGCACAACTGCTGAAAACAATTAATAAATATCCCATGTTTTTGGTAGATACTAATTTATAAAAAAGCCCGTACCTTAATCTACGTTTCAACATAATTTCCACAAATATTAAAACTCATATCGTACAACCAGCTTCTGAATTTCATTCTGATAGAAATCTGCCTTCTGATTTGCCTACCACTGCAGCATGGCCGTTTTGAAATTATCATCATCGTCATGGCGCTGACGGCATAGATGGCTTTTCAAGTGGAGGAAGAAGTGGTAGTTACTGGGCGCTACATCAGGGTCATATGGAGTTATTCCCAGCCACATGATGCGATGAGATCTTGGGTTGGACGAGCTACGTGTGGACAGACTTTGTCATGAAGCAAAACAATCCCCTTATAGAAAAGAACTTGAGTTTTCCTCCATATATTTTACTAATCTGCCGATAAATTTCGGCCGTTTTCATGTCGTTTGCATGTACAGCGCGTATTTCACTATCGGCGGGATTTCCAAGTGTCTGAGGTATTTTAAATCCGCACAAAGAAACGTAAACACTAACGAATGCTTCTGTACTGGCCTCTGTGACTAACCAACTATTGTACATACCACATATTTAAAAGCAGTACTTACTTAAACTTAAAAGACATGCCTTGTAAATATGGCATTTAATACTAAATTCAAGAATTGATATAAAAAGTAAGCTGTATGGGCATTTCATCGAAACTAAATGTACTAATTTCCTTTGACAAGTAGTAACCAGCCGATAAACAAAAAAACCTTTTCGAGAATTCCATTTAATATATTACTTATATAATTTCTCGTTTCCTTTTGTCGAATCGAAGTGGACGTAGACCTTCACCTGTTTCATCAGTGTTAATAAATAGATAGGGATAGCCATTAATATCATTACTTATTGAATATCTTTTTTCGATTGCATTCCTGATACCAGACAACTTCACATTGCTTTGGTCAGTGGAAATAAATGATAAAATGATGTATGAAAAAGGAAAGTATTAGTTCCTCATATAATACCCTTATTACACACGCAATCTTAGGGAATTGATAATGTAAATAAATTATAATTTATTGTTGTGTATTTTTCTCTCCTTCTGTTTGTAGTAGTGTCTGGAAATATCTTTTCCATACTTCCATTATCCTGTCTTCTTCAGTCACTACCTTACCGTTTTCATCCTTCATGTTCTTCAATGTATATTGTTTTGGCTTCCTCATATTTTTTATCGTAAATGTTAAAGAGTTCATAAAGGATCACTACATATAGAGGCAAAATTTAGAAATGTTCACAAAATTAACGACAAAGTATGTGCTCTTGAAGTAGTATGTAGTAGTATGATCTTCATGAAACTAAGATGAACATAATGAGAAATTAAAATAAGTTACGACTCTCAGAAAGTGGAAAAGTATATGTATATATATACGATGACCTCACTGAAAATGAAATGAAAATACAGCTAAATATTAGAAAAAGGGTACGAATTGGGTAATTAAAATAAAGAGAAAGTTAATGTAGGATATCAGAAAATTATAGATGGAAAAAATGGAAATGAAACAAAGTTAAAAAGAAACTGCATAAAGTTTTCTTTCTGCAGTTCTTTTAGCCGAGATGTAAACTTAGAATATGTTATGCCAAAAACTAGATGCGAACAACGTTAAAGACGACAACTTGATGACGGAAAAGCGAGGATATGGTAAAGATGAGATGAGCGCAAAGGAAACATGGAAAATAGTTAGGAATGTGAGAAGTTTGGGAGGGCAGGAATACAAATTGATAGAGTTCCAAAGAACTGGAATTGAAATTTTAGGAATAGCCGTGAAAAAGAAAAAAGGATAAGGAGAACTGGAGATGAAACATGAGCACATGTATTAATTGATAGCGGAGTACCACAAGATGAACGAGTAGCAGCGGGAATAGGGTGTATTATTAATAAAAACCTGGTAGAAAACATAAGCAAATGGCAAGGGGGTTCGGAAAGAATATTGGTTATAGAACTTGACGTATTACACGGTATGTATGAGTGTAATAGTAGTTTATGCCCCAAACAAAAATGACTGTAAATAGCAAAGACCAATTTTGGGAACAACTAATATTGACTACAGGAGCATGCAAGGGTAAAATATATGTAATGGGTGACGTTAACAGTAGAGTGGCTAAAAGAGACGAATTATCAATAGATATAATAGGCATACATGGAGAAAATAAAAGAAGTAATAACGAAATGCGTATGTTACAGTATTGTACACTGAATAATTTAATAATTACGAACACTTTCTATGAACACTGTGATATACACAAGTACACTAGAGTAGCAAAGATTGGAAGAGAAAAATCGATAATTAACTATATATTTCTGCAAAAAGGAAACAGAAACACAGTAACGGACATCAAAGTAAAGAGATGTTCAGAATTATTTAGCGCCCACTAATGCTAGTGTGCTAAAGTTGAAGAAGAAGTGAAACAAGCCTATTGGGAAAGAAATCGAAGACATAAGAGCAGCGGGACAAGATAATATAAGGTCATATAAATTAAGAGAGGAGGAAGTAACAGATAAATACCAAGAAACTATCAATAGGGCAATAGAGAAAATAGGAAATAGTTTAGATCAACTGAACATTCAAGACACATGACAGGCATTCAACGAAATTATAATAACAGCAGCCAAGCAAGTATGTGGAACAATCAAAACCAAAGCAATAGAAAACAAACTCCTTGGTGGAATGAAGACATCAAAATGGAAGTTAAATTAGAGAAATAAATATGGCAAGATTATTTAAATAATAGAACAGAACAGAAGTAAGGAGGATATAAACAACACAGAACGAAAGTTAAAGTAATTATAATAGAGACTAATAATCTGAGGAAAATTTTGGGAAAAGATTGGAAAGACAAAATAAAGAAAATAGCAAATTAGTTTACAAAACGCAAGGATGACGCACTTGAGAAAATCCAAAACAATTAAGAGTAGATTAAAAGAATACCTTTATGAATTACTCAATGCGATTAAAATAGAAGTGGAACGTGAGAAGGATGAAATGGAAAATGACACAAAGGACACAGAAAAAAAAGAGCTTAGGGTTGAGGAAATAGAAGAGGCCATTAAAGAAAGTAGAATCGGCAAAGCAACCACATATGATTAAATATATGGGAAAGAAGGGCATTTGTTGCACAATATCTGCAATAAAGCCTGGAAAGAAGGAAAAATACCACATTGTCCAGTCTTTTAGACAGTTTGATATTTGGTTGTTTCCTTTCCAGAAAATTAATTAAATAAGTTTAGGCAGCAATATAGGAATTTTTATAACAGTTAATAAATGTGCGAAACATATCGCAGCTTTCAGTAATTGGAAGATTCGCCATTTTTTTAAAGTTTGTAATATAAATAACGTCAGATAACGCTTTAGCTCAAGTACCTGCTTTTTAACAGATTGTGATAACCTTTGTTATTGCTTTTCATCATAGCTACTTACCTACTTGATTATACATTTAAAAAGTAATATCACCATGTCTTTTGCGGTTCAAGTGCTTAATACTAAAGACTGAACGGAAGAAACCTGCTTTTTTCGTTACCATGTGCTTTACAGAAGACACGTTCTCGTGTGACTGGGAGATTTGGCGTTATAAAAATTTTAGACAAGAGGGTAGTTTTTATTCTGCGTCCGATAACAATAAAATATACAGGGTGTTGCATTTAAAAACAAAAGGTTAAGCTCGTTTCCAGCTAAATCGAAAGTCGAAAAAGAAGACTACGATTATTAAATGCATTAATATTTGTTATATAAGCAGACCAATTATTAAAAAAGTTGCTTCATTAACAACGGAGATAATAGACCGTTTCGGGACTTTTTACTTACCTGTATATATACAGGTGGCTCACGACTAGCGCCTCGGACTGTTGCTCCCAAATTAATAATTTTTTAAAAATCTTTTTTGATAAGATGGTGTACGTTTATAATGGCCATAATTAAAAAATATTGTCATTTATACAGGGTACAGCCCAACAAAGCGCTAAGTATCAAATTTATGTTTTTTTAAATGGAACAATATGTATATTTTCAGACTCGGAGAAAGGTTTTTCAGTTCCTACCCAAACTGTATTAGGTTTCTCTGTACCTATTTCTTGTGATTTCGTAGAAATATTATATAGATATTTTAAATTTTACCTAGATTGAAATTAAATCGAAGCTGCTGAATATGGAAATGCATTTTTTTATTTCAACTATCTGAACAAGTTGCTGATAAAACACATATGCCTTTAAATGACAAGTATTATAATAAATGTTCTGCATGATCGCTATCTTCTTTTCTACATATTCTAACTCCCTCTTCAAACTCTTTTTAACATTTCGGGGGAAATGATGGCAAATGCATTTGTTATTCTCATTTTCATATCGTTCAGTGTAGTTGGTGTCGAATTGTAAACAATACTTTTTACATATCCCGGACTCGATGCATTTGAAGCCATACACATACACAAAAATATAAATCTTTTAAATCGGGACGCGGGACCGTTTCAATCTAGTTTATTCCGATTATTATGATTAAATGAAAGAATTTTTAAATATAGCTTAATTTCTTCTTCGGGCATTAACCAATTCACACAATGTACTTGTAAATCTTTAACGTTCAAACTTCGGGGTTAGCAGATACTTTTTCCCTTGGCCGTCCACTTGACTTAATATGGGAATTTGTTGGGGTGAAAGGCGTCCGAGCCGTCACCGAAAGGGAAAATATTTGTGCATGCACACACATGGTCACAGTAAAAGGTGGGGTAACAATGCATGTTGTAGAATTTTTAATGTTAGAAATTTGTCACTTCGGTTTATATCGTTGTTGAAGATGCTTGCCTCGAGCTAGCGAAACACGTGTCACCGATTTTATTATAAACAATTGTGTAGTGAGGAGTTTAGCAATGTGATATTTGTGTCAGTAAATTACACCACAGTCCGTGCAATCACCTTTATTTACATATCCCCACAAAGAAAGTCTACATATGTCAAATCGGGTGACCTGGGTGGCCATTTACAGCGTACTTGCCTTCTAATCCATTTATTTGGGAACACTAATTTTAAATTGTTTCTAACAGCTACGTGAAAATGTGCAGGAGCCCAGTCTAACTGCAGCCACATTTTGCGTCTTATGAATAAGGGAACATCTTCTAAAACAGTCCAGCAATTTCCTTGTAAAAATTGTAAAAAACGGGTCCTATTCAATCGTTCTTCGAAAAAGTAAGGTCCAATAACATAATCACCAATAATTTCCATGTAGACATTTAAACTGCAGCGATTTTGGTGATCAACAGCCTCAAAAATGTGTGGATTTTCTGTATCATAGTAATGAAAATGCTATTATGTAGACTTAGAGTCTGTTTTGTTATAGAAAATTGGAGAAATCTTCCAAGTACGTACGTGTCGTAATCAAAATTTCCAACTTGCTTTAATCGTAAATGTACCGCATTGTCCGTTGTTTGCTGTTTGAAGTTGACAAAAAGTTATTAGACAGTTTCGGTAGTTCTCAAACTGCTGCTATTTAAATTATTTTACGCACATGTTCCGCTCTTTGTAGTTGTATTTGCTTTGAACTAGTATATTTGAGAAGCGACAAACATTTTCCATTTTACTAATGTACAGTTGACAGTCTACACAAGTATCACGTTAGCCCAAGGGCTAGCACCAGCTTCCAAATTCGGCGGTATACTGAAACGATGAAAATTGCTGTTTCCAAAGTATTTCTTTCTTATCTATTTGTGGCATCAAAGAGACAGATTTCGAATGTACCTTTGCGAGTTTATGTAATTATTTGTATAACGTTATTTTATTTCCTTGAGAACAAAGTATATTTTGTCGGTGGGAGGAATTCCAAATTTTCTACTCTCCTTTTTGTTTCTTTTTGTTCTTTTTTTTAAAGTAAAAAGTGTTGCAAAACTTTAAGAATGTTTCCTGCAAAAAGCGCCTTAAATTCCCAAACGAGTTGTTGCAGAAACTTTCTATAGTACATAAAGAGGTGTTGGCCGAATATCAAGACGATGTTATATAGCTTATCTGCGTTAAGGATACATTTACATGATATGTACTGAAAGTTCTTCAAGTTCACTATTATATATTTGAATTTTTTTCTTTAAGTCCGGCTTCCCATTTGCACAACACAGTATTTTTAAGGACGACTATCCATCGAGTTTGAGAGATGCGAAAGAATTGTATGTAATGTATACAAGCCGGTGGATTTTAACTGATTGCGCAGCATGATCGATAGTTTTTAGAGGGCAATGTGTATGTTAATTTTGTGTTGTGGCATTAGTAAATTGACGAATTGTATTAAGGGGTAATCCAACCTTGTGAGCACAAAATCGTGGGTCATTTTCTTAGCTTTATCAGAGAGGAACAAGTTGATATATTTCAATTTCGTTTAGCGTTTATGTTTCTACTAGTGTTGAGGTACAGAAGCAAATTTTTACTGGATTTGTCAAATACAAAATGGCGGCGTTGCATCCCTTATAACTCGATACCTTTTATCGACATAGTAGAATAAAAATTCAAAAAGATTCTTAAAATATATCCAAAAATTGAGTGAACATTATAGGATTTTGTTCAAATTTGAATTTTTAAAGAAATGACGTTGATATTTTTGTGTGTAATGCTGTTTTTGAAGGAAAAATCGGTCGTAAATTATCGATAAAATGCATTTTTTTAATCGCAAAAATCCTACGATATTCACTAGATAATATGATCGTGAAGCTACAGTTAAGATTTAAAGTCAATCGTTTGAGAACTGTAGGCGCTATCGTTAGGGCGAACTCGAAAAACACGGTTTTGAGAAAAACGCATTTGAAGTTTAATGTACTGAAATCGACTAGTAGTTTTTGACATACGTCTAATCTGCAATGCCTGCACCGTAGAGTTGACCTTCTAATTTAACATTTTCTTGCTCCTCACCTTTTCTTGAAGCGAGTGAGGCTTTCATATTTTCTTTTGCTTTCCCAGAAAGTGATCGCTCAGAAAAAATGATGCGCGTGGCGTCGGATTCGCAGCAAAAGTTGTAGCAATTCAATCCAATTACAATGCCCAATTTTTCCATAACTGTCATAATTCCACGAAAACCATCATTGAAACAAATATCCGCAAGATGAACAGCAATGTCAAGTACAGTTTCACCAGTTGAAACTGTTTTTGGAACCATGGACCATACAAGTGCATTAAAGCTTTCGTTGGAATTTTGAGTGAATTCGCCTAAACAACGTGTCAGCAACTCATGACTGGTCAATTCTTCATAAATGGGTTTGATTGCTTCGAATACTTCAGTTGGCATAGGAGGGTTGTGGTCGTAATCGTTTTCTTTCTTCCAAGTGCCTTTTGTAACTGCCAAGTGCACTATGATTTTGAGCCCTCAGAACTTAAATGATGCTCGGGCTTCTTGTTTGTTGAAATTTTGGGGTAAAGCGTTGCCAAAATTGCTATCATGCACAAGGGCGAGGGCATAACATAGCAAAACAGCTGAGTCACTTCACTCGGGAAATTGAACGACTTCATAAATTCTTCCACCCATAGATAATTTTAGATATCATTCTTCAGTAAATATTTAAGCATTTAGGCAAATAAAAAAAAATGGCAAAAAGAATTACAAGTAGGATTACCCCTTAATACTTCACTAAACTAACTTTTTATTTGATTTAATTTGACTAGTCACGGGAACACAAATTACAGCAGAAGGCGTTAGAATTTTTTAATTAAATCTTGTAGATATCATAAAGTATGAAAAAGTAGTTAAGTAAGTAGCCATAGTCTAACAATAAGTAAGATGTTTAACCCTTGTGGTTTTTAAGTGACATTATTCGTCGTGAATTCTTTTTAAAAATGTTGCCTCTTGGTTTAATTTAATGTGTTCCTAGATTGTTACAATGCCTAGAGTAAAAATCAGTGTAAATTATAGTCAAGTGAGCGATTTAGAAAGACGTCGAATTATTGGTTGGCAGTTTTTTTATAAATTTAAGTATCCCCGTCTACCACTTTTAAGTCAATTAAACAACAAATTGGGGGATAATAGTTATATTTTTCAACAACGTATATGTAATTATATTTTCACTGACGAAGGTTATCCGAAAACGTTATTTTAAGGTTCTGAAGATATAGCTATCAACCCCCAATTTGTTGTTTAACTGACCTAAAAATGGTAGAGGAGAGGCTACTTACAAGATAAGTACATAGGTCACGAGACACATATATATATATATATATATATATATATATATACAGTAACAAGAATCGCAAATCACATAAACAGTCACGCTACTATAGTTAGAGTTTGCCGAAGGTGGTCTATTGCCTACGAATGGTTTCAAGGTGCAGGTCCAGTATGTCTTCATACTGTTTATCGTTCAATTTGATCGCTTGGTTTGCGCTTCCACCAACTGCATTTAATGCGTTACACCGGCAGTTATAGAGAGAGATTTGAGTAGAATATGAAGTGGCGTTATTACTGATGAATTATGATTCCGTTTGGGAACGCATATCGACCGTATGAAGATTAGTCAAAGGCGTAGAGAAAGATGCTGTTTTAATTTTTTTTTTTTCTGGAGAGACATGTGTACCGACTTGTGGGGTAGGATATGGGGTTCTTTTTCTTATGGCAGTAGTCCTTATATGGTTTTAAGTTGAGGAAATATGACCGCTTCCCAATTCATTCAAGAAGTAGTGCCCATGTTCTTCGGGTTAAGTTGAAGGGTTGTGAAAAGAACTATTTAAACTGTTTGCCTTGGCCTTGGCCACCAAGACATCAGACTTTTTTCCCATGTGGGATGTGGGGTACATTATGAAATCAGTCAATTTACCCATCTTTGACTGCGCTAACCCTGCCGCATGAAATATGGATTGCTTGGGATGCAATTGGCCAAACTAAAGTCTACAAATTTTTAAATTTGGCGCTACGACGTTTTAATTGTAGGCGTAAATAATCGAGGTGGCTTAAGACATTATTAGTGAAGAATAAAAAAATATTTCAAACCCTTCTTTCGAGTCGTAATCATTTACTGCTCATCCATAGTTAAAGTTTCTGCCAAATTTAATCAAAAGATTCCACCGCCTTCTAAGAAATGCAATTTTTATGTCAGATAGTGTAAATCAGTATGATTGTTTTCTTTCAAAATCAATAGGAAATTGTGACTGTCTTATGAAACACCTCGAAACAATATTCAGTTATCTTTCTAGAATTACTTAATATGGAGTTGAAAATTATTTAAGTAGCTAGGGTTTTATCAACGACAAGAAACAGTTTCAATTTATCCAGAGAGAAATGCTTATCCATTTAGTGTGACCAATAACACAGAATCGCGGTTCGTAACTGATTTCAGTACATATCTACATACATATGTATGTAGGCGTATGTATATATGTAGGTACATAGAGTTACACCAATTCACTTCTACTAACGTAATGGAAATTTGCTGCTTCAAAGTAACCATTCCCAACTCCTATCGCGTAAGTTTCAGCTTCGTTAAAATTAACGTATGCAATGTATTACTTTTCACGTACAGATAACGGGCGAAGTTCTGCCTTTTGTATATACATATTATACACATAATCTGGATCTCTGTTCTATTTGAATTACGGAAATGTCTTCTAGGTATTTTATGACCCAGTATGTACCAATTTTTCATTCTAGAAATTCATCTTTACTTTATTCACCCATACCGTAGAACCACAAAAAGGAATCCAGCCCGAAAAGTTTGAATATCGCTTTAAGGACTCATTAGGTAGATGATATAGAGTAATGTAGTATGGTAATATTCCATAAGTAAAATTATCAATAAAAAGTGTAAAAATTATAGAAAGCATTTTTTAAGAAATAGAAAAGCGTTGTAAATATACCACACACATACACTTCAAACATTTCAAAATCTAGAATTCCAAATTGCTATAACGACGTGCCAGAAAAGAAAACAAATTAAGTTTGTTTATGACGACGGTAGGGGATGGTCGACGAAAAAGTCAGATAAAAAGTTATATAAAATACCAGTTTTGAAAAGAAGCAGACCACATCAAAAAGAAGTTGTTGTTTACAAACGACGAACAGACAAAAGAAAAAAGAAGTACAATAAAAGGAAAAGACCAAAGAAAAGAAGTGAAGAAAGAATACAAGAGGGAGGGAGAAGTTAAGGATTAGAAAACAAATTACACTTATACACACTAGGTAATATATTTTGATTGTATTGTTCATTATTTTGTTAATATAATACTAAAATTTTATAAATTATTATTTGCTTTTTTGCTTTCTATACAATTAACTTTATCATACTACAGTAGACAGAATAGTTTTAAGAAATCACTAGTTAACAGAAACTAATAAAAAATAAAAAGATGCAACGATTGTTCAAAATAGTTGTTGTTATGCTATAAAAACTTCTTTCTAGTAATCCATAAATAAAAATCTAGTGGACTTAGGTCGAATGAATAAAATAGCTACGAAATTGGACTACTACTTAATCAATTCCTGAGACTATTCGTTATTGAATTAAGCTGTTAGCTACCTGCATTGAAACCACATGTTCCTTCGTAGCACCAGAGGTACAAACTTGTTAAGATTAGCCACAGTTTCCTGAAGAAACATTACATATTTCTAATCATTAAAAAGATGTTTCATGTTAAAACATAATTTTCCCAAATTATACTTTAACCTTTCTATTTCGGCGTTACTTTTACTTTTGATTTCGATATATTTACTTTCACCATCTTAATATGTAACTTCTTTTTCTTCCCTGATATTATTGTGATTTATTTGTGATATGCTCTAATTGTTTCTCATTTCTGGTGAATAAAATCACACCGTCCGCATATGCGAGACACTGTTTGACTCCTAATAAATAAGCTTGCTGTTAATTTTGCTGTAATAATAATAATATAATATACTAAATATGTATATAATAACCTTCTCCAAAACAAAATTAAATAACACAGTGGACATTGGGTCGCGTTGCCTTCATGGCCTTTTCACTCCAAAGTACTCCGTTACTCTCCCATTAACGTTGAGTGAACATGAAGTCCCTTTTAGCCAACAGTTTTATCAAATTTTCCGGTAGTTCAAATTTATTTAGTATTTGGATCAATTTATTCCTATTCACCGAATCGTTGGTCGTTTTAACATCTATAAAGAATGCACCCATGTGGTACTCATAACATAACTCATGTTACTACTCCTCGTATTTTGGGTTTTCCGCTTTGATATCATTTTCTCCTGGGTTCTTATAATTTTTTATAGCATGCATTATTTATACTATTTCGTGCTTTGTGGGTTTTGTTATTTATATTGCCAAACATGTTACTTAATTTCCTATTTCCTTACCCTCTTCTAATCCCTCATTCAGCAGATTCTGGTAATATTTTCTTCAGCTGCTCAGTATATTTTGTTCATCTCTTACAAATTTCTCGGTCGATCTTTACAATAACTTGTTCTTCTCTGATAACCGGTTTTGTATTCTTTATATAAAATTTCAGATTTTCTCTTTCATATACTTCCCAATGACTTTTATCCCATCCTCCTTGTATTTCCTTTTAAGATTTCTACACGTGCTTTTCACTTCCTTTTTGTTCATTGTAAATTTTCTGTCTTTCTCTTTTCCTATTTGTAGCACATTATTCCTTAGTATTTTTTGTTTCTACAATTTTAAAAAGAGAAGCTTACTTTGAATAAGGTCCAAGAAATGTTCTTTAAAAATCCAGTTTTTGCTCGTTTTCATCGTCACAATGCAATCGTATTTTTGTTGGATTTAATATTTTAAAACAAAATGGCAATAAATTTCAACGTAAAATGTATTATTCATTCTGTGGATCGCTTACATGAGAAGCTTAAAAGAGAAACTTTAATGATGATTCGTTTTGGAGACAGGTTTCCGAACACAAAAAGAAATTTGTGTTTAATATTAAGTACGCCGATCCATTTATTACGGGATCAACAGTAAGTAAAAGAGAACGCAAATTTAGGGACTTGGGTCATGTAAGAGGTAACTATACCAAAGGTCCTGTGCCGTTTTCAGAAGAAAAACAATTGATTGTTGTACTAACGTTTCAAGAAAACCATTACAATCAAGCCGTGACGTTTCATTACAGCAGTCAATTAGTCACTCTACCGTTTTGAAGTGTCTAGAAAAGAACAAGTGGCATCCATACAAAATAAAATTGGTCTAAGAACTTCAGGAGGATGATTTTGTCGGAAGAGTCGAATTTTGTGACATAATAATAAACCGATGTAATAACAATCTGGACTTTTCAAGATGCATAATTTTCTCCGCGGAAGCTACCTTCTATTTGAACGGGTGTATCAATAGGCAAAACTGTATATACGGGGCACCTGAAAATCCGTACTGGATGAAGGAAGGATACACACAATTCTGACAAAAAATTAACACATAGGCAAGGGCTACCGACAATCTCAGTTGAGTCATAGGCCCGTTTTCTATTGCTTTCCATCCAAAAGCCAAACATCCCCTCTTTCCAGGCACGCCTTATGGTTTTAACAGGATGGTGCACTGCCATATTATTTTCTAATTGTTCGTAATTATGTCAGTACCATTTTCTCAAACAAATGGATTGGTACGCAAGGAGCAATTGAATTGACAAGATCTTCGGATCTAACTCTACTCGATTTCTTCTTCAGGCGAGAACCCTTATTTGTGTTGCTAACCTAACATATAGCATCACCATTGGCATGAGAATTTCTTTCCATACGGATCTGTTCCGCAGTTTCCTCCTCCAGTTACTAATTTCCAATATTTGAAGGTTTTCTTGTATTTGGCTGTTGTACCTTATTTTAGGTTTTTCGGCGTTCTGTCCAGTGGGTGTTTGTCGTGTTATTTTCTTTGTTTGCTCATTTTGTCCATCCTTTCTACACGACTAAACGACTCAAGTCTTCAATTCCAATCACTAGTACAACTATTATGTCTCGTTTCTCTCATTGTCCCCAAACCATGTTTAAGTACCTTTCTTTGAACGATGGCTAGCTATTTCTGATTTTCTTTAGTTAAAGTTCATCTTTCGTGTGCATATAACAATACAGGTCTTGTTAGCATTCTATATTGCCGTTATTCAGTTCTATAGGATGTTATACTTGATCTTAGGTGGCCTATTAGTCCATGAAATTTTGTTTGCAATGTATATTCTGCGTTTAAAGTCCATGCTCATGTTATTTTCATCCATGATATATTCACAAAGTTAACGTTTAGGTTGGGTTTTTCAGTAAGAGAATTATTAATTCACTTTTATTCCTGGCATTTTAACAATTCAAAAATATTTAAACCTTTTAATAAATTATATAATTCCGGGAGTTCGATTCCAGCTGGTAAACAGTATACACACAAAAACGCCTTGTAATATAACCTTAGATTTTAGGCCAACACTAGTCGTAAGTTATAAAAAAATAAACAAAAGTACACATTTAAGAGAAGAGAATTGGAAACTAATACCAGCCTTCCAGGAGTCGAACCTTGCACCAACCCGCGGCCATAAACTTTCAAAGCTTAAGGTGAGTCAAGACATAGGTGGGCTAAACCGCAGCCGTGTGTACATATCGCAAAATGTGTGCGAATAGCGAGTCAAAGGTCAAAGAAAAAGGAGATGAGAGGGGGAGCGGGATTTTATATTTTTATAACAGACGTTAAATACAGAGACAAAAATAGAAAGGGTATTGAAATTAAAGGAGAAAACGGGCATTATTAAGTATTATTATTATTATTATTATTATTATTATTATTATTATTACGAAAACAACGAGTTTTGAAGATTCTTAAAAACATAAGCAGGAATGTAAGAGGTACGAATAGTGAATGATCCTTAGTAAGATTAACATATGTAATGATAACGTATAAATCTTGTAATTTAAGAAACAAAAAATAATATAAGAAAAGTGGAAGACCGTATATTTTTATAGTGGGAAGCAAGACAGTATATTAGGAACGAGATTTCTAATAACAAAAAGGATTAAAAACATAAAATCTGGAGGACTCTCTATGTAACAAGGTAATTAATTAGGTGCGTTAATGGACAAACACCAAGTAACTGTGCAAACGCTTACAAAGTAAGCGCAATTTGCTAATATGCCAATCATCCGTGAGAAGAATTAAGCTTTCTCAATTGCAGGCCCCAACTGTAGACTAATTAGTTTTGTCCTTGGTAGGCATATGCAAATTGTGCTTAGTTTATAAGTTTTGCACAGATACTTGATAGCTGCCCATTAAAGCATCTAATTCATTAGATCATTACATATAGAGTCCTCCGGATTTTATTTTATTAACATGTTGGCTATCAAAAACGATAAAAATTGAAAAGATTTAAAATTAGTAAAGAATTTGGATAATGGTAGAAAGTCAAAAATGGGTTGGATTGTGCAAAGTTAAGTTGCAAAGAGGAGGAGCTTGTAAATGAATTTAAGGTGGCAAACATGGTTATGCTTGGCGTGACCGAAACGAGGAAAAAGCAGAAGGTTGTATTAACATAAAAACTACCTAATTTATGGCGGAGTTGATAGTAACCAACGAGCGAGAGCGGGAGTGGCAATTCTATTACATAGGGACTAATTTGAATATGTTAAAGGGTGGAAAATTATTTCTGAAAGGTTGCTCAGAATAGATGAAAATAAAGAGGGAAGTGGGAAAATGACAATTATCGTTGCATATGAACCTTCTGAAAACGAAACTTAAGAAGCAAATACATATTCGGGGACCAGCTACAGGGCATGATGGATTTAGCAAGCATGATAGTAAATGATCTTAACGGATGTGTAGGTACAACTAAAAAAATGACTATTGCATTGGGTCATATGGAGAGAAAACGAACAGGCAAGAAATAATTGATATTTGTATTATGAATGATATGCGAGGTGGTAATACGTTTTTTAAACATAAGAAAATCCATCAATATACACAAGTGAGGGATTCCAGGAATGAGCATTTAATCATAGATTTGGTTTTAGTTCAAGCGAAATATATAAAGGAAACAGTAAACATACGTGTTAAGACAGGTTACGAAATTGGTTCAGACCACTTACTTGTTGAAATAAAATTAAAAACAAATAATCGGAAATGACATACAACTCACGAATATATCAAATAAAACCATTGTAAACAAGAAAGTATCAAAATTGAAAAAATGAAGTGTCAAAATGAGGTATTGCAAAAGGTTGAAAGAAAAGATTGTGAAAACAAATTGGAGAGAAAAGAGCAACATAGAAACATGAACATGAAAGATCTTTAAAGAATTAGAATGGAAAACAGCAAAGGAGGTATGTGGAGCGACGAAAGGGAGAAAGAATAAAGCTACGGCATTGTGGGATAATGATTTAAGAGCAGAAGTAACAAAAGAAAGTAACTATGGAGAAATTACTGAAGTAATAAGAATAATGACAATTACATAAGATACAAATAGCAAAGAAAAATTGTAAACAAAAGAATCGAAGAAGCAAAAAGTCGTCAATGCGAAGAATTTCGAAACAAAATGCAAGAAGGCGGCAAGGGAAATGCAAAGTTACTCTATAAAACAATTAAAAGTCTCAGTGGAAGAAGAACGGGAACAAGAGGTATAAAAGATGCTGCTTATAAAAGGCATCACAAATGAGAGAGGAAGAAATGAACTAGAAAAAAGTAGAATAATGAATTACGATGATTACATATCTTGGGAGGAATTCCAAAATGCCGTTCAAAAACTAAAAAATGGCAAAGCTACTAGTCATAAGAAGCTGAAGGCTTAGAACTTTTGTACAGAATTATAAGGGTTTGCTAGAACACTGGGTGAATATCAAGAGATTGGAATGCTTTCCACAATATTACCGCCCTACAAGAAAGGTGACGCACAAGTGTGTACCAACTATAGAGGAATATTATTATTGTCAACTGCCAGCAAAGTATACGAAGCAATTTTAGAAAAAATTGACAGAAGTTATTGAACAAACACTTGATGACAATCAATGTAGATTTAGATCTAGGCATGGTGCGGTAGACCTAATATTCTCTACAAGGTAATTAATAGAACAAGCCATTTAGTATAATAGCAAATGTTTTTGTGTTTTGTGGAATTGGAAAAAGCGTTCGACACCGCGCCTAGGGAAAAAGTATGGGGAGCACTGAAACAAAGGAATGTAGGTCAAAAATTGATTCAAGCAATAAAAAGTATGTACAGCTGAACTAGAAACGCTGTGGGAACCCATCAAAGGAATTTATAACAAGTGTGGGAGTAACACAGAGAGGAATTTGCGGCCACTGCTTTTTGTGACTTTAATGGAGGAAATTGCAAGGAAAATATAAAGAAATCTAGAATTAGAGTATATCGGCTAGAACAGGTGCGGTTGTTAGAGGTCATTTATGCGGATGACCTAGTAATAATCGCTAAGTCAAGACACGCAAACTAATATAAATGTATAGTATAAGGGTTAAAAACGACTGAAAATGAAGATAAATAGTGAGAAAACCGATCTGTTTGTGATAGCTAAAGAACAAGTAAAAGCAACCTTAAAATTAAACGACGAGACGATAAAACAAGTAGGTGAGTATAAATATCTGGGATCGAAAATTAATGCAAAGGGAGCGATAGAACCCGAGATAGATAACCGAAGTCTTATTAAGAGAAAAGAAGTGAGCTTGAAAACAAAAATTAGATTGTTTAAAAAAGTGCATGAATCAGTACTTTTACGTAGTAGTGGAACATGGGCATTGAATGCAAGAAATAGAAGTAAAATTGAAGCATGCAGGATGCGATTTTTGCGAGCTGCTAGAGGAGTGATTAGACGTGACCCTATCAGAAATGAAATAATACGTACAGAGTGTAACACGCAACCGACATTGTGTCAATTGGGCGAGAATTAGCTGAGGTAGTTTGGACATATGGTTAGAATGAAGGACGACAGAAAGCCAAAGAAGATTTGAAAAATGGGAATAGAAGAAAAGCACAATAGAGGAAGGCCGGTGCGATCCTGGAACAGTGAAGTTGGGAAAGTATTAGCAAGAAGAAACATACATTAGAAGCAAGCGGAAATAATGGCGAATAATAGAGAAGAGTGGAAACGGCTGATAGCGCCGGAAACCTCGTCACCGTAAGGTACAATGAAGAAGGATTATGTATGTGTATGTATGTAGGATGAAAAATGAAATAGTAGAATTTACTCCGATATCGAACAGAATATGCAAAATCAAATGAAGCAAGTATAGGAAAATAAGTAGAAAATAAGTATCATAAACGTCCACTGCCCTACGGTAGAGAAGGATATCGAAGAAAAGGAATAATTTTACGATTGGCAAATTCAGCAAATACATAGGCAGCAGTGAAAGTGGATAGTAACTATATATAGTAACTTGATTTCAACACCCGTACATACATAAGGAACGTGGATTTCCCTGGATAGAAGAACCATGAATGAAATAGACCATCTCTTAATTGAAGCAGTATAATTCAAATCATATCTTGGTTAAAACAAAAGCTGAAATAAACAAAACCACTATCGCAGGATAATTGCAGAGGACTAACACCAAGACTTTCTTTAGATAAATTTAAGAATGGAAATATAAAATTATGAATTCCACAAACAGATCAATGAAAAATTAATTTTTGACAAAAGAGACCAATATATATAAAATATATAAATATAAGCAAAAATTGAGCAAGCAGTTCTAGAGGGGACGAAAATATTGCCGTATGAAACAAAAAAGTTTCCAAAGGCAGCTATGACGACAAATGTTGGATGATAATAGAAAAACGAGAAAAGGCAAGAATAGAACTGTTATCATCCAGGACTACAGAAACCAGAGCGTGCTATGATTAATGCAGCGGAGAAGCGAAGAGCACCTGGGAAAGAAAAGAACTGACACTGAAAAATACTGAAAGCAGTGATGTAAAAACAATTTGACAGAGATGTAAAAGTGGAGAGGATAGGACCAAAAAGATACAGTTTTGTAAGGATTAGAATGGTCAATTCATCGGTGGGATCAAACAAAGCTTGCGCAAATGGACAAAGTATTTCCAGGAGATTTTAGGAAAGAAAGTGATACTCAAGAGCAGCAGATCGGGAGGTCCACAGTGGAGATGGACAATACACCAAATAAAGAGAAAATAAGGAACATTTTAAGAACTAACAAGAAAAACAAAGTACCAGGATAGAATAAAGTGATAACGGAAATTATAGTAGAGGAGGCAGATAAACTAAAAGATACAGTGAGTAGGGTTATACGTAGAGCCTGGCAAAATGCCCAAAATGCCTAAAATGCCTAAAACGCCCAAAATGCCTATAATTTCCTATATTTGGCCATTTTCATTTGTAAATCCCATTTTTGTTTATAAATGACAATTTTGTCATAAATTTTGTTTTTCATATTATAAATATCAGCTACAGAGTCTACATTTACAACTAGAGTTCACAGACCACATTCTATTACGTTAATTACTTGGAGATTAATAAATAAATATACCTACACTACCGGTTCCCAAAATTTATAATATAAATTGCTTAATATAAATAAATAACAATATAATATTCACCTCAGTAAAATTATCGTTTAGTTATACAGATGGGGCTATTTATCCAAATAAAAGCAAAATCGCGCAGATAACAACAGTAACGTCGTAGCTTCGTGGGAAAAATGAGCTGTTCTTCAGGTGCGTAGTGTCAGTTTTATGATTGTTTACAAAGGCGCATAAGATAGAGAATCCCGCGAAATGTGATCCGTCATCATTTTTCAATGCAGAAAACGTTCGTCCAAGTGAAATTCATCGCAGGATTACTGAAGTGTATGGTACGGGAACAATGGATGAGTCATCTGTAAGGCACTGGGTTCGAAATTTCAAAGAGGGAAAAGATAATGAGCGCGATGAAGAGCGGTCAGGTCAACTGTCACTTATCCTCCACGACCTGCAGATACGTGTAGGTGATTTCATCTGCGCAGATCGACGCGTAAAACTGAAAGAAATGAGTAAGCAATTTTCTGAAATTTCACAATAATTGCTCCATGAAATCGTGACGGACCATCTGAATTATAGAAAAATTTGCGCAAGATGGGTGTCCAAAGTGCTTATCGACGAGCAAAAGACCAACCGCAGGGGTGCAGTCTTTACGTTTTTGACCCCTTACGAGCAACAGGGCGATGCATTCCTTGAACAAATTGTTACTGGCAATGAAATCTTGGTGTGTGATTTGAGACAAAACGCAACTCAGAGTGACACCATCCACGATCACCAACAAGGCCGCGCAAGTTCAAAGAGTCGTTCTCCATGAAAAATGTCATGGCCTCAGTGTTCTGCGACCGAATAGGTCTGTGGTGGGTTGATTTCATACCCTAAGGGCCGATTATCAATGCGCACACATACTGTGAAACATTTCAGAAGCTGCGTAAGGCCATCCAAAACAAGAGGCGAGGAATGCTGACAAGTGGTACTGTTCTTCTGCATAACAATGGTCGAAAGGCCACTGACTTTCTTTGGAAGTTTAAGTGCGACCTTTCTGACCACCCGACTTGGCTCAATGTGATCATCATGTGCTCAGTAAACTCAAGGATTTCTTGTCACGAGAACGGTTCCAAAGTGATAATGACTTAAAAGCAGGTGTACAGCATTGGCTGAACTTTGGAGGTAATGGTTTACGCGGAAGACAAAAACAAACTTGTTTCAAGATGCAAGAAATGTCTCAACAACGGCAACGACTACATTGAAAAATGAGTAAATGTATTACTTTCATTTAAATAAAATCATGTTTTACTTTCCTTCATTTTTCTTTTAATTATATGTAAACGAATACTATTTTCTGGAATACCCTCGTATATATGATCTACAAGGGTTCTTTTGCAATATATATATTTTTTAAACTCGTTACTAACGTCAGGTGGTGTTGTAATTTCGGCAATCCCTGAATTGCGGCAATTCAGATTATGGCGCCAAATTAATGAAATAAACATTCCGCTAAACTAAAATATTGTTACAACGTAATACAGTAGAAGCCGCTTATTATGATCACGGTTAATGTTATCAAACGGTTATTGTTATCGAAAACCGTTGGTCCCAAATCACTCTATTTAAAACTCATTGAAAGAAAGCCGCATATTGTAATCAAAAGCCGCTTAATGTTATTAGTTATGAATAGTATCCTTTGTCGGAAAGTTTCTTCAGGCGACGGTGTCTGCAGCGCAACTCCTTTGAACGAGGCGCTTTTTCTCGCCGATTTCAATTAAAACTCCCATATCGCATATTACAATCTAACGAATTGTTATTTCTATATTATGAAGAGGTCATCTTTTTTTTTGATGTACTTTATGTATAAAAGGTCCGTTCGTTTAAATGATATTCAGTTTCTCCTATACTCTTCTACGAATCTCACGTTCTACAGTCTTGTGTACGGGTAAATTATTGAAATTTCGCATAAACCACCGTGGTCATGGCAGAAGTGAATAAAAAACGTCGCGATCTATCGAACGAAGAAAAACGACAAATTCTCGATAACTTCGATAAACTTCCGAAAATGAGTCAAAGGAATGCTGCGGTACAATTAAAAATTTCGCAACCGCTGTTGTGTAAAATTTTAAAAAATCGTACAGAAATAGAAACGTGTGCGCGTTCGAATGAAAACATAAAACGAAAAAGGGAAAGATCTGGAAAGGATAATCAAGTTGAATCAGCTTTAAAAATTTGGTTTACAAATGTTCGCGAAAAAATGCCTCTGTGAATGGTCCTATCATGCGTCAAAAAGCAGAAGATATAGCCAAAACTATGGGGAAAGAAAATTTCATTGCAACAGACGGATGGTTCAATCGGTGGAAAAAGCGAGAAAACATCGTTTATAGACCTCTGCACGGTGAAGAAAAAGTGCCGATTCGTTAGCAGCCGCTGACTGGATGCGTTCGGAATGGCCAGAAATTATTGCAAAACATCCGCCTCGGGACATCTACAATGCAGATGAAACAGGACTCTACTTTCGCGCGATGCCTAATCATACTTATTTGTTCAAAAACGATAAAGTAAGAGGTTGCTTATCTTCGAAAGAACGAGTAACAGTGTTATGTTCTGTTAATATGGAAGGTGAAAAGGAAGAACTTCTAGTGATAGGAAAAAGTAAGAATCCTCGGTGTTTTAAAGGTGTTAAAACTTTGCCCGTGGAGTATTTTGCTAATGCGAATGCTTGGATGACAAGTGTCTTGTTCAGCGAGTGGTTACTCAGGTGGGACAGAAAATTGAAACGCCAAATCGTCTTATTAGTAGACAATTGTACTGCGCACAAAGTGAATGCAGTTTTGACGAACATCCAACTTATTTTCTTACCTGCGAACACTACGGCATTGATATAACCATGTGATCAAGGAATCATTCGAACATTCAAAGAATACTATCGAGGGCAAATTCGAGCCCAAATTATACAAGAACTTGATGAGAATCGAGATGCACCTACTGCAGATGCGATAGCAAAAAATCAGTCTTCTAGATGCGCTGCATTTGCTGGTGAAGTCATGGAGGCAAGTTCAACCAGAAACGATCCGAAACTGTTTTCGAAAAGGAGGTTTTTCCAAAACTGGTGATGAAGAACCTGATCTCCATGAAACGTGCGCTGACATTTTAGAAGGTATGAAAAAAGAACTTGTTTTGTACATCTAACTAATATTTTTTAATTTTTTTGTAGTTCAAGGTCTGTCCAAAAGCGAATTTTCCGATTCGGTGGATATCGACAATGATGTTCAAACAGCTGCCACAATGACTATATCAGACATTTGTCGGGAAGTTGTGGATCAATCGTCCGAAGGAAGTAATCCTGAATTACCCGAAGTAGGAGAAGAAGAAGAAGAGGAAATGTCTGAAGAGCCGCCAACTAATGGCCAGATGCAAGAAGCGTTAAATATTCTCCGACGTGGTGTACAATTCCGAGAAAGTAATTTTGATAGATATTATGATTTTGAAATATACATACAAAATCTTATTAATAAAAATAAACGTCAAACGACGATCGACCAGTTTTTCGAATGAAATCGTAAAGTGTAAATAAATGTACCTACGTATTGTATCGATGATAAAAAATAAACAAATTTGGTAAAATATTAAAAATTGTTGATTAATCGTTAATTTTTGCCTTGAATTTTATTTGTAAGTCGTTAAATAATTTGATTACATACATACATATTTATTATTGACTACATCAGCATAGAAAAATACATTTATGTTTACCTTCCGCTTACTGTTATCATTCGGTTAATGTTATCAAAAAGGGTTTGTTCTAAATTGATCACAATAAGCGGCTTCTACTGTATATAGAAAATTCAGTAAAGATCGAAATGCACGTGACCACTGTAATATTAATTGCCTGCTTATAGAATTCATATTTCTCACTAAATTTTTTGAGAACCATAAATAACAGGCGCAAGTGATGACAGATTAATTTTCTTGTTATTTCTATTTTCATTAGTTTTGCATCCATCGCGTTTTAGTACAAGTTCTTGGAAATGACGAGCTAGTATTAATTTTCCTGTATTGTAAGTAATTACCGTCACTAATAGATCTTAATATAAAAAAATTACTTTTAGGTTGTGAGATCTTTAACAATGGTTTTTATGTCGGGGCAAGATGCGTTTATTTTAATAGTCCACTATCGAAGTGGAAGCCAGAATCATGAAACCAATGGATTTATTTAGTTCAAAATCTGAATCGACAAATCCGTGATAAAATTAGCCGGCCAGATAGGTTCTCAAATTACTTTCTATTTATTTAAATTTCGCACAATAGTATTACTTTTAGGACTTTCTGTGGAAACTACTCTCAAAGCAATTACTAAAAAACTTAAAATGCATCGTTATAAAGTAAGCGTGTTTTAACAATCAAATCCATTTGATTTTGAAAAGCGAATAAATTTGATTGAATCAGCATAGAAATAATAATACCACACTGGATGTGCCTTTCTTTACTGCTGAGGCGTGATACCATTTATCTGACATGTCAATTCGCCAAATTATAAAACACGGGCTAAGGAAGAGTCTTAGGAGTTCGTCGATACACATCTACATTTTATGAAAATTGAAGTTTAGGTAGCTATGTCGAGACAAAAAATAGTGGAACCAATCTCTTTCATGGCAATATAAATGCCGAACGGTATCGTTATATATTAAATAAGTTTATAGAACAACTACAGGATAATGAATTACAGCACGGTTTCTTTCAAGAGGACAATATCCCAGCTCACACTGCTACAGCAGTTCACAAATATTTAGAACATTTTTTTGATAACAGAGTAATTACAACAAATTTATGGCCTCCACCTTCTCCGGATTTTTCGCCTACTAATTTTTATTTATTTGGGAATCGAAAAAGATAAAATACACAAATATAACCTGGAAGAACTGCACGTAGCAAGTGAGCATGAAACTCATAAAATTAGTGCAGAAGAATTACATGTTTTTGAAAATTTTAGGTGGAGTTTACTTACAAAATAATGGAGACGATTCTTAGCACTTATTATAAATTTAAATGAATAAAGTTATAACAATAAAATGTACTAGATTTATTTTAGAGAAACTTACTGAAAGTATTTTGTGTAAGTAGAGAAGCTTCTAATCTTCTAACGTTTCAAATAGATAATAGCTAGTGATTTTAATGCTGACATTACCAATCTGTAATATTCGTTGCACACTCAAAATAGGTCACATGAGTTTTGTTTCAAAGTGAAGAACCAGCACATGAAATGCCTACTTACTGTTTGTATTGATAGTGTATGGGATGACTGTGGTGTACTATTACTGACATTATATTACATTGGAAAGGTCTTTCCCACACAGTTATTTAGTTACCTCGTTGCTGGCGAAACACGTGTCGGTGGATATAAATAAATAATTTCTATAGTGAGGAGCTTTTCAATGTTATATAGTGTCAGTAATACTATGCGACAATTTTTTGCATTATGCGAATATTCAGTCTTAAATTAACTCTTACTCGGTAAATACGTTTGCATTGTTTGTAAAATGCACTGCATAAATATATCGTTTATTAAATGATTTTTATTGGTTTCCATTTCGAACTTCTTGCAATCGTTTCAGCTATAATGCCAAAAGTGCGTTCTTCAGTTACCTACAAACTATATAAATTTGTTTAGAACTTTGGAAGTGACATTCTGTCTAGTGATGGTACTGTGTTTTTGGTAAGGTTTGTGAGCAATCAGTCAATTTTGAGAAAAATAAATTTTCTTACTCAACACGCTGAATGGGGTTATCATAAGAAAGTAGTCGAACAGAAACTGACAACGTTAGAAAATTGTATGTAAAGCATTTGTATAAAATAAATAAAATTACCTCTACCACACCTTTCGGAAATAATTCCAGATACATATTTCGGGAACTAAGTTGTCATCTTCAGTGGAAAACTGGCGGAATTCAGTATAATCTGCGCTATCCAGCTAACGCCTAAGACGAACACCACACAACGAGAACTCCACAACTCTAAAGCACTGCACATAGAATATCACATACTGAACGGTCTCGTAAAACATACCAAAACACTGTTGGCACTGGTGTGTCCAGTGTCATTATTTTAACCGCAGTCTCTCTATTCTTATTTGTAAAATATTTGTGATTGCTTGAATTCCGGTATGAAAATTACGTCGTCACTACAATCGTTATTTGAAAGGTATATCAAAGAAATTTTACCGAATGAATCAACGCTAAGGAAATTTGTGTCAATAGAGCTCATCAAACCATGATGTATCAAATTCAAAGAGACATGAAAGACAAGAAGGTTTGAATATTCATAAAAGGGACAGCAGATGCTGCATCAGCGTAATTTTGAAATTGAATATTTAGCTTCTTTGTACAATTACAACTTGATTTTACACACATTTCCAATGGTATTATTTGATCTCTGGAGCCAAATCAGGTATCTAAAATTTATTAATTAAATTCAGCATGCCTTGAGAGGGCAAACAGCAGTACATTTGAATAATTATTCACTACTTCCCTATCATTAGTTTAATCAGAGGAAGTATATCATTATGTCGTACTCATGCTTGTAAGTTATGCAGCATATTTCCACCTATATACATATGTTGCATTCACCATGCGGGATTTATTATATGGTAGAAGAAATTCGTAAACAATTTTTAGATGTGGATTTGTTGATATCTTTAGTAAAAAAAGACTTTTGTTAAAGCACCAAGACAGGAAGTGGCACCTGACTTACAATTAGCTCTACCACCTCAACAAATACTAACAAGATAGGATACGTGGATTTCAGTTGCATGATAACATTATCGCATAAGCGCTACAAATTTTACAACAATTAAGGAAATAATTAGTTTAGTAGTTTAGATGAAGGTTCGGCGGCTCCACTCAGAACAGTGAAGAAACTTTTAGGGGAAAAAGGTTTACAAACTGGTTTGACCTTTATTTCGCCTTAAGTTTGGTTGATTTTATTAATATTGCAAATAATACCGTAGGAGAAATATGCTATTCAAGCAATAAAGAAGGTAGAATTAAAGAAAAGTGAAACTGTGTTACTTTATAGAGATCTTTCTTATGAAGTAAAATAGTTATTGTCGGATAGAAGACAATCTTTAACAGTAGGCAATTAAATAACAATTTGTTGTTATCTGTAATAAACAAAATAGAATAAAATGAAGATACTCTTACCGCACCTCATCCTATTTACTTTAAATCACAGTATTCCCCGAATACTATTAACTCGAATACTTCCAAATATTGTTCTATAATTATTCTGTACAGTTTAAGTAGTAACACATAAAACCAGTGCAACAATAATATCTGCCCAATTTGTCTAAATGCCTACTTTATTTTGTAAATGGCTAGTTTTTTTAATGTTGTTTGTTTGCCTACTTTAATGACTTTTAGTGCCTAATAACCGGGCTGGTTTTATTAGATCTTCTTCTTCTTCTTAAATCTTTTACCCTTTCTACCTTTCGGTGTAAGGGTTCAGAGCCACCGAGCCGTATATGAACACACATATACCGTACCGCTCCTGGCCCGTCCAGTGGCATTTCCTTCATTTTCGCAGCTTATTAGAAGTACCAGATCCATTTTAGGATTTTTAAACTGCTACGCTCTGCCGCTACCGGGTCTCGAACGCCGGCCCTTCGCACTGTGAAGCGCGAGTTTTACCACTCAGCCACTGAGGGATTCATTATTGGTTTTATTAGATAATAAGTATAAATAAAATTAATAACAATAATTTCTTTTTTGAAAATCCTCTCTCACACTTTCAGGTCAATTAAACAATAAATCGGGAGCCAATAGCTATATTTTCAGAACGTTAAAATAACGTGTCCGGATAATCTTTGTCATATAACTTCATATTAAAACTTCAAACAAAATAACTAACGACTAGGATATCTTGATATAGAGGATATGTAAAAATGTATACACCGAATGTTTCAATGCGTAACTGCACATTTATGAAAATCATAAGAAAAGCCCTTCTATCAAAAAATCATTATCAAGACCTTAACAATTCTACTCAAGAACTAGGGAATACCCAAAAGCAAAACCCTAGCTCAGGGTTTCCTTGTTATGAAATGTAAATTACTTAAATTCTGAACATCGCCTCTGAGATTAATAGTTTTAACATCATTTCGTATATTTATCATTTCGTATATTAGTATCTTTTTATAATTATTTTCTTCTTTTTTTTTTTTTAATAATTATCTTCAAAAAATCAAGGCAATCACCTAAATCTCTGTATTGTTTTTTTATAACGGTCATTGCAGCAAAATCACTATCTAAATAATACTTGAATGAATCTTATGATATAAAATATTTTCTTTAAATATAGCATTGTCCTACCAATGTAACATCCATTACAGTCTTTGCAGTTTATATAATAAACAAAATTGCTTTGATGCTGTTTATTTTTTCATATTTTACTTTAATGTTAGGAGAGATTTGTTATTATAATTTGGAATGAAAGTTATATTTACAATGTAATTATGGGTGATGAAGGAGAAAATGGGAATGAAATCAAAATTATACTAGAAGAAATGAATGTTGATTACGATATATATAGATATACATATATATATATATATGTAAATAATAATAATTGTGAACTAAAAACAAAATATATTAACAAATAAATAAGAACATGCAGAACACATAAACAAAAAATAATACCATCTACATAACATTTATAGTATTACTACTAACTGCAACTAATATTGACAGTTTACAAACGACCTAATTAATTTCCACAGTCATCCAGGTTCTATGAATGAATTAAGTACACCCAATATTAATTGTAAATTCTGGACGACTCCGTAGGAACGGAATAATTAATTACGTCGTTTCCAGACAGTCATCTAGCTTCTGCTAATTAATATTTCGGCTCTCGTAAATAATAGTTCATTAGTACACCTAATTAATTATTAATCGCATTCGAATGATAAAATAGTTACGAAATCCTCATCCATTTTAGATATTTCGTGTTCTGTTGATGCAGAAATTAAGGGCGCTATTAGTAAGTATAACACATTTGCGGAACTTTTTCCATTTTTCTTGAGTTAATCCTCTATAATTTGACATCAATCTACACGAATTAGGGTAAATAAAAGCGTTTAACGCTAATATAATTTTACATATTTGGAATATTTTAACATATTTGAAATTATTCGACATATTTTTCCGTTTGAAAATCGCATTATTTTTATAAAAATATAGTGGATGATTACCAATTGTCGTTAAATATAATAAAATAAATATTACTTCAATAGGGATCAATGCCTTTTCCAAGAAATTTATTTTTTCTACATTTTTCTAAGAAATTGTTGTTACGGTTTCTATGAATAAAAACCGGAGATTAAACGAATAAAGGTGAGTTCTTATTGGTTAAAAATAATTAGGTGGGGGGTGTATCCGTTTCAGCATTTATTATTTAAAAATGTTTATCATTTACAAACACCGAATAAACTGAAGTGTTACGGAGTGTTATTCAAAAATGCCAAAAGTGCGGTAAAATGGTAAGTATACAATTTTACAAAACAATTTTATTTTACTTATTTAATTTAAATTACATGTTTATTTTGCAAATTCTAGTCTTCCACACAATTGGTAAAGGATTGCAGAAATACTGTACCTGGCGAAGTATTTCAAGCAGAAATTATGTTACAAACGTATATAGGGCTGTAATTAATGAAATCAAGGAAACTGTAATAACAGTTTTATATATTTTATAGTACATGAAACCACAGATACTTGTGGACGCTATATGGTAAATTTATTAATAGGTTGTTTGAATAACAACATTCCTGGTAAATCTATTTGGTTTCCTATAAACAAATTGAAAAAACTAACCATGTAATAATAGTTAGGTTTATTAATGAAACACTCATGAATTTTTCCTTCCCGACATTGTTCCAACTAATTACATTTTGCTCCTGATTTCTGATGCTGCGTCATACATGATCAAAGCTGGTCAACAACTTAAAGTTTTGTATTGCCATTTAATTCATGTGATGTGTTTAGCACACGGTTTAAACAAAGTGGCGCAAAATATTATAAATTCATTTCCTACCGTTAATGTTTAATTAGTAACGGAAAGAAAATATCTTTAAAATTTTCTCTGGGGATTCAGTGTTACTGAGAAAAATTAGCTAATAGTCCTTTGCCACCGGAACCAATAATCACAAGATGGAGAAGGGACATGGTTGAAAGCTGCCAGTTTTCATGCAGAAAATTTTGTTTTAAGTTTTGAAGAGGAAAATATTGGTGCAATTTCAAAGTGGAAATCAGTTTCAGAAAATAATCCACTGCACCATGAACTTTGCTTCATTAAATTAAATTATGATTTTGTTCATAACTGAATCACTCCTGTTACAAGAGTCTCGTTATTTGATTGACGAATTTAAGGAAAAACTTCAGAAGGTTTCTGGAAAAATAGGACAATTAATAAATAAAAAAAATTAATGATATTTTAGAAAGAAATAGCGATTTAAATGCAAATGCCAACCAAATTTTCCATGGCGATTTTGATGTTGAAATCGATTTAAATCCGAAAGTTGTTAACGTTTTAAAATATACACCACTCAGCAATCACATCAGTTGACGTCGAACGAAGTTTTTCAACGTACAAATTGCTACCAACCAAGGAGACATAACTTAACCATTGAAAATATTGAAAAACATTTGATTGTTTTCACAGTAAGAAATGTAATGTTTAATGTAGAAATGTAAGTGATAGGTATCTGTTTAATAAATTCTGTTTGTTTCCTTTTCTTGTTACTTCAAAATATATTTGACATTCTGAAAATATTTTTGAAACATTTTTACATATTCTACACATTTTAGGTATATATTCAACATATTTTGCTCATATTTAAGACATATACATATATCTACATATTTTAGTCAAATCTCGAACATATCATCTTGTCTCTGGTAATAACACAGCAGTTAAATCTTCCATTGTTGCTTTTCTTGGTAGTTATTTGGTGTGATGTTCTATAAATCGTCGTCGTACAGTCTTCACTTCTAACTGCCTCAGCCTCTTCCAATAATTTTGCAATAGTCAAAATAGTCGACTTTATTATATTTGTATTCTGGAGTAAAATTTAGTGAAGTGTAGCTGGCGTGTAATTTTAGCTTCTCCATTAATTTTGTAATCACTAGCGATCGTTCTTAAAATGACATTAAGTCCGGTTATGAGGTCCTTCTTCACTCTTCTTATTGATGCAGTTCAATCAGAATTAGCAAAGAATCTTCGAGTGGTTTTTTCATCTTTAGTTGTAGCAAATCTTGGTTTTGGCGTATCTACAAGTAAACCCCTTTTCTTTTGTATTTAGTCTTGTAGAGTTTTTTTCTTAAACTCCAGTAAGCGGTATGTAAGATGTACTTGGAACTCCTGATCCATGCGTGCCAACTCGACAAATCGAATGAATATGTGAAATTATCAGTTGCGGAGTGCATATTTGAAATGGAGTTGCGTGGTAAACGTAACACTTCTGTGTTCCTTGCTCCGCGAGAGCACTGCAAATTTTTCCATTTTTTTCATAAAATTAATTTATTGTCTTTGCTGCTAGTAGCATGTGTATAAAGTGTATAAAGCAATACATTGCTTCACTTCTTGCAGTAATGTATTGCTTTTTGGTCATTCTTTTCTAGATATATATAAATAAGCGAGAGCTTAATCTACGGTTATTTTTATAGGAGTGTTTATATTCGGCGATTTATAGGCGTTTTACTTTTGCTTTAGTGGTTCTTTTTGGAGAATATTTCGATATTTGCTTTATAATTTCAGCTGCATCTTGTTCACCTTGTTTCCTTAAGCTTAGCCGAGCTGAAAGTGTCGATTTCCTGTCGTGTATACATTTGTAAGGTATTGCACTCTCCTTTTCTTTGTTAAAACAATTCTCCGGATAAATCCGAACAGTTTTCAAACTGCTTCAACACAACTTTCCGGCGGTTTATACTGAATCCTGGTTCGGGTTCACTCACTACAGAAATGTAAAGGTATATTCACCCTCTAACCAATTACTATTTGACTTGAGGAATTTTTACAAAATAGATCTGCTTTTGGTCCATCTTGCCTTTAAATGTGAATAAAAACTATCTACCACTACTTTTACATGCCGTTTAACATCATCACCACAATCTTTCAACTTGAAATGGTTCAGAACCTAACTTGAAATATTTTTATTTACATTTCTTTGCGAGGCTTCGCACTATATTTCAAATAGCTGCTTCAGAGAAAGCTTATCCATAGGAACTGATATATGTATAAAATGTAAAGTACACCGAAGTAAATGGTAATTTTTCCTGAACATCAACTTGAATATGCGTTCTTCTCGTAAGATTGATTAATTCAACGGGCAGAGACGGATGAAATGATGATGAAATTTTAGCCAAAAAGTAACATTTTGTTACACAGTATATATAAAATTTAAGCAAAAACTATTTTGGACATACGTCTTCGAAACGGATAGCATAAGTATTGCTCATATACTATACAGTTCGACAGGGCTTGAAGGTCTAGGGCTACAACAATAATACTTACTCAATAATACAATATTAATTATTTTCCCCATGACTTAATATATGATTTTTAATTAAAGCATAACATGAGTAAACTATATCTTGCTTCTTTTGGAAGCTTGGAATTATAGACCTCCACATCTGTCTGTTTAGTGTTTTTGCTCTCCAACCTATCACATTTACACTACAAAGGTCTTCTGTCATACTATCGTACCATCTTTTGCGTAGTTTTCCTTTTTTTTCTCTTAGTAATTTGTTTTCTATATAGTGGTATCTTTGGCATTCTCTCTCTGCCCATCCTCTCCATATGTCCCAATCACTGTATCCTTTGAAGCCTGATAAACGAATTTATGTTTGCTTCCTTGTATAGAGCTTTCAATTCTCCATTTGTCCTTCTCGTCCAGCCCTCTTCTGTATTTCTTTCCTCCAAAGATAGCTCTTAATATTCTCCTCTCCCATCTGTTTAGCGTCTCTTCTTCTGTTTTCGTACTATATGTCTATACTATCCATAAAAAAATATGTATTTTTATTTAAATAAAGTTTATTGCCTCATGGAAAAATCAATCACAGGACAAAATTTGATAGATTAGCGTGTGTACGTACAAAAGAGAAACAAAAAACAATAATAATATGCAACGTATAAGAAATCCTTAATATTATACATTATCTTATATGATAGTTTTCTACCACTAATTAGGTCAATGAAACAAGACTGGTCTGAACGATAGTTATATTTCAAGAACGTTTACAAACGTTTTCGGAACACCTTCTTCAGTGAAAATATAACTAGATAAATATATAAACAAACATTTGTTTTTTATTTGGGAACAATGAACAAAATAACTAATGACTAGGATTTCTTGATATAGAGGATATATAAACAAGCTTCTTTCTATATATAAATTATAGAAACTAAAGTAATGTGTAAACACACATGCAAACTATGAAAATACCTAGAAAAACTTTATATCAAAAGAATCTTTGTCGAAACCTTAACAATTCTGTTCATGGACTAGGGAAAACCCAAATTAAAAACCTAGACAAAGGTTTCCTTCTTAAGAAATGCAAATCTCATTTTAACAAATTGCTGTATACATTACTTAAATTTTGAACATCGGTTCTGAAATTAATGGTTTTAGTGTCTTTCTGTATATTTATCATTTCGTATACTAATCTTTTTTATAATTATTCTCTGTTTTTAATATAATTGTGTTTTGAAAATCAAAGTAATGCCCAAGATCTTTGTAATGTTTTGTTACAGCGGTCATTGCACCAATCATTATTTAAAGAATGCTTACGGCTATACAACCTTTTCTTTAAATATTGTTTCGTCTGACCGATGTAACAACCATCACAATCTTTACAGTTTATTTTATAAACGACATTACTTTGATTTTGCTTAATTATGTTAGATTTAGTGTTAGTAAAAAGAGATCTGTTACTATAATTTGGAATGAAAGTAATGTTTATATTGTTTTTATTAAATCCTTTTTTATTTGTTCGCTTAAACCTTAAACCTTTATAAGGAATAGCGTTATAACATTTATTGTCATTATTTTTAATACCTCTATTGTAGAATTTGTTAATTATATTTTTTATTATTTTTCGTAATAGCTATTTGGATAATTATTTTTATCTATGATTTCTTTAACTTTGTTTAAATTCTTTTCCCTAAATTCAGGATTAGCTAATCTAACTGCTTGATCAACTAAACCGGTAACTACATTAATTTTATGTAATTTTGATGTTTCTGAAAAATAATTTAGATGACTTCCTGTATTGGTAGACGTTATGTGACAATTCGTTTTCACAATGCCGTTATTATACATGACTGCCACACAAATAGAATTAACAAATTATACAATAGAGGTATTAAAAATAATGACAATAAATGTTATAACGCTATTCCTTATAAAAAAGGTTTAAGCGAAAAATAAAAAGGGATTTAATAAAAACAATATAAACATTACTTTCATTCCAAATTATAGTAACAGATCTCTTTTACTAACACTAAATCTAACATAATTAAGCAAAATCAAAGTAATAACGCTTATAAAATAAACTGTAAAGATTGTGATGGTTGTTACATCGGTCAGACGAAACAATATTTAAAGAAAAGGTTGTATAGCCATAAGTATTCTTTAAATAATGATTTTGGTGCAATGACCGCTGTAACAAAACATTACAAAGATCTTGAGCATTACTTTGATTTTCAAAACACAATTATATTAAAAACAGAGAATAGTTATAAAAAAGATTAGTATAGGAAATGACAAATATACAGAAAGACACTAAAACCATTAATTTCAGAACCGATGTTCAAAATTTAAGTAATGTATACAGCAATTTGTTAAAATGAGATTTGCATTTCTTAAGAAGGAAACCTTTGGCTAGGTTTTTATTTTGGGTTTTCCCTAGTCCTTGAACAGAATTGTTAACGTTTCGACAAAGATTCTTTTGATATAAAGTTTTTCTAGGTGTTTTCATAGTTTGCATGTGTGTTTACACATTACTTTAGTTTTTATAATTTATATATAGAAAGAAACTTGTTCATATATCCTCTATATCAAGAAATCCTAGTCATTAGTTATTTTGTTGATAGTTCCCAAATAAAAAACAAATGTTTGTTTATATATTTATCTAGTTATATTTTCACTGAAGAAGGTGTTCCGAAAACGTTTGTAAACGTTCTGGAAATATAACTATCGTTCAAACCAGTCTTGTTTCATTGAACTAATTAGTGGTAGAAAACTATCATATAAGATAAATATAAAAAGGTCATGAAATATATATATATATATATATATATATATATATACATATACATTTAATTATACATTATAAATTCACCAGTAGTGACAAACAGGAATAATAATATGTCTACATTCCAAGAACAGAATATAACTATAATATGTGATGTTTGTACATATGAGAATTCAATTAAGAAATTGCCCCAATTTGTACTTAAATGCGCAGCTACTTAATTCTACCGGAATGGAGAACTAAGTTGTCACAGATTCCTGCAATAGCTGCAGTCGCGCTCCTCGGCTAACCCACCGTGGGAAAATGTGTAATTAGAAAACTACTTTCACCACTCGCAGACGCGTTTCGCGGTTATACCGCCCATCAGTGCGACTTTGTGTTACTCAAATACATATTGGGGGAATTTCTTAATTGAATTCTCAAATTGTACAAATATCACAGGCACTAGCAAAGATAGTGCTCATCTGGAAATGAAAAGTACTTCTCACAAAGTCGCACTGATGAGCATTATAATTAGTTTTCTAATTACATTATAATATGTGTTGGCTAATGTACATAGCGGAATATAATTGTTAGGTTGGTGGATCTACCTGGCAAAAAAACAATGCTGAAAGGTGGAAAGAAACGTTTTCACAACGAAGAAAACGTTTAAGTTTTTATTGCTAAATTGATGATAAACTTTAAAGGTTTTAATTGGGAATATTTCTTCGGAGTTTGAACAGTAAAGGGTCGATTAATTAAACGCAGTAGTACATGGAGTTACGTTTCGCTATATATTATATAGCATCATCAGACTAAAAATACATTAACACAATCAACGAATCGTCAAAATTTTGTCTGTCCCTACACAGGTTGCTTCACACATTTGGCAGTTCAATTTATAAATTAGGTTGCTTTGTAGTAGCTTCGGTGTTTTTGTTTTTAAGAGGGTGAATAAAAGAGCTGAAGTTTTAAAGTTAAAAAACGAACTCAGAATCACGCTGTGGATTGCAGAAATGCCTTACTGGGAATAAAAGTCAAACATGACAGCCCTGTGCGCACACATCCCAAACACCAATCACTCTTTCAATTTCTCTGAACTCGCAGTATTAGATAAGGAAAAAACTGGCATAAAAGATTGGTACTTGAATCAATATACATAAAAGAGACACCAGGTGCGTGTAATTTTAGACAGGACATATCTAGCTTGTCTAATGGCTAGGTCGGGGATGTTAGACCTAATACAAAAATAAAAAAAAATAGTTTCTCCGTACGTTCTTCATACAAGCCGTTCCCTTTTTCTCTCCTTTTGTGTCCCTTCTAGGAAATATTGTCTGATCTTTAAAATTTTCGCCTCCGTCTTACATATGCTTGGGTAGGTCAGTTGGTCAGTAGAGTACACTTTGATCCGTAACAGAGAGCAGAGACAACTTTATAGTAGTTACATCCCCAACTTTCAAACACAATAATTAAGTTTAATGAACCGGATTTAGTTATACATGTTTTCCAAATTTTACTATTAGTCCATTAGGTATAAACTGTTAAATCTATTATTTTGACGATTCGTTGATTATGTTAATGTATTTTTAGTCTGATGATGCTATATAATATATACCGAAACGTAACTCCATGTACTACTACGTTTAATGAATCGATCCTTTACTGTCCGAACTCCGAAGAAATATTCCCAATTAATTCCACACTGGAAAAGAAACTAATATCATTTTTTAAAGGTTTTGTAAAGACAAATCTCGCATCTCGTACAACTTAGTTTGACAATTCATTGTCACCGTTAGTAGATTTATTGGAAAGTTTGGAAACTACTTCAATTAATTCCTCCTAGTGTTGGGAGGTAGAGTAACAAAGTTTTTAGGACACATAATTAACAAAATCATCGTCATCGACCCGCTCAAGTACTCCTCATACAGGTGTTCGAGAACAGATGAGCAAAAGCCTCCACCATTGTTTAAGGGTCATAAGTCATTTTATTGACAACGTATAAACTTTTAAGAATTCTAGTAAGACACTGTTTATTTCCTATAAAGCTAAATAATTTACGAGGGTTCTCGGTGATTATTCCGTGAATACTTTTCACGTAAGTTTCATAAGCCACGCAATTTGTGGCTTACAGATTAAAATTAGTGATTAAAGAAGAATTACACCGCGAAAGATACGTAGATTTTCTGCTTAATCTAAGTAGGATGGATGTAGAGGACAAAAGCTCAAGCATACTGTAGGAATGTTGAAGTGCAAAATCTACTTTCGCAAATTGATTAATATTTAGTTACCGACCCTATTTTTCGGTACTTAATTGCCGACGTTAGGTTACGGTGACACCACTTGTAGCGACGTGCTTTTAAGAGAATCTGTGCCAAAAATTTGTTTAAATTATACATAATCTGTATAATTACTTACAGAAAATTGGAATTAAATTTTTAAAAAAACACACAAATAAACTTTAAAAAATTTTGATTGTAAAATTGCAAAAATGGCACTTTTTCAGGAACTAAATTTTAGGTATGGGAAAGAAAACAAAGTAATTCATAAAAAGAAACAAAATCAAAAACTTTTCCTATACATTGAACAAAAAAGACTCTAATTCATAAGACATAAAAAATATTTTAAGGAACTAGTCTTCTAAGGCACAATTCTGGAAGACTTTTAATACCGACCTTACGTCACGGTGACACCAGAGGACTGATTGCGAGAACACCTGTGAACGTGCTGAAAGTTTACTATAGACTAACGAAAGATGAAGTCAAAACAAGCAGCTATTAAAAAAGACAGCTACATATAGCTATTGGTTGTTGAAATATTAACTTTCCTATACTCACGTTAAAATGAAAGACGTATACTATACTATATAAATCGGTCTCACAGACCGTATGCGTGAGTATAGGAAGGTTAATGTTCTAATTCGCGCGGTGTCACGGTGACACCACATCAGCAATTAAAGGTTAAGGGATAACTAATCCACCGCTAGGATAGTACCATAAAGTTGATAAAAGTAAGGTTTTCCTAAGATTAAATCGTAGATTCTTACCTGGAGGAAATGCAGGAGATTGATGGTGGCCTTTAATTGAATCAAAATAAATGGACATAGCAGAGTGATAGGTGCAGGAATTGTATTATAAGGTAACTCACGGTTTAAAATTATAATTAAAAAATTAAATTAAATCCAACATACGATTATCACAGTTGCTTATACTATTGCATTGCTGCAAATCCAGGAAGTTGAAAAACTGGGATCAGCTGTGTTATTATTATTATTCGGCAAGTTAACGTCTCCAAATAAAGTTTAATACCTAACGGTAACAGAACGTAAGATAAATAAAATAAATTAAATAAAGGAATAGGTTTATTAAGAAACACAAGTTCAAGAGCTTGAAGAAATAAGTCAAAATCATGAACTACTGTATCAACAGGTGTCTAGAGATTATTACAAAAAATTGATAAATGCTATTCTGCAATCACAGATAACCACATCTATTTCCGGAACAATATTACTGAAAAAGTGATCACGCAATAATGTGCAAGTTATCTGACTCTTTAGCGCAATAATTACACCCTCACCTTCTGATATTTTTCGCTTCTAAAAATGTTATAAGTGTCTGGAAATATTTCCGGGTCATTAAAAAGCCCATGTTTAAGTAATTATAATGATATTGTAATAATATTAAAAAACCAACGTGTAAACGAATGAGTTCTGGTAATATATATAAATGGGCGCATTTTGCTTTCCGACGAAACAACTTGGACTATTCCGTTTCTATATCCTATGCAAATGTTAGCTTCACCATTCCTCAAACATCTGTTAAGTTCAAATTTCGCAATTTTTTAGATCGGGATACTACCACGATTTATAAAAATTGAAAAAATATGATAACAATGTTCAGACAAGCACAAGCAAACTGTATTGTACGTCACAAAAACGAGAACAAGTTGCGCTATACAAGAATGTATAATAGGCAATTAAACACATTAACTAAACTGTGAATTTAACCTCTCATTTCTCTTCGTTTTTCGAATAATATGACCCTGAAATCGGTTCCCAAACTCTGGTAGGACTTTTCACACTAGTTCCCCTTTTGTAGTTGAGAAAAGTGGGTCTCATCAACATCAAACTGTACGTCACAATATGGTGCGTCAGCGAAGTGGTTCTAAAAACGATATTTTCAAGAAGATATTTGCAGTAGATATGGTAGACATCATTATTCGTCATACGAATAAGAAAACCTTGTCAATTTACGCTGAATTGCAGCGCATCCCAATTCATACGGACAATGGAAGCCAAGAAATGTACTCGTTCATGGCTATTTTGATTACGACGTAACTCAGTTTGCCTTCAATGAGATGATCACGATGTGCTCATACGTTCCAAAGAAAAACAAAGCTGTCATTATGTTGTCGACTATGCATTCCGACATAGCTGTAAATGAATACATTAAACAAAAATCTCACATCATAACACACTACAATAAATATAAAGCTGGCGTTGATACCATGGATCAAACGATCAGTCGATACACTAAGCAACATCGTACTCTAAGATAGACGGTAGCTCTCACTCGCGCCCTATTTGATTTATTACAAAAACAACAAGATGCTTCCGAAAAGAACAAACCAACGACGACTTTTTATACGCCAATTAAGTGAAGAACGAGCACAACCAGTAATTGAGAACCGGTCGCCAAACGTCAAATAATGCAAACTTAAAACACAAAAATAACCATTGAAAGTATGATCGGGCGGTCACTAAACACCGTAGAGATCGTTCCTGTTCCTGCTAATGAACGAGATATGTCAGGAAGGATCAAAATCACGGGCTCCTGTCAAATTTGCTACAAAGCAACAATAAAGAGGAAGGGAAAAGCACGAAAGGCGTGCTGCGATTGCAACAAGCCTGGGATGAACATGCTATAACCTTCCCAAGGTGTCACGAATGCAGTGTTCGCACCCGGATACCCCGGGTGCGAACACAAGGGTTAAAGAGAGATAAAGCAAAAGCACATACACAATACTTACAAGTGCACATACTTGTGCACTTGTATCTCACTACAGTAAAACATCTATTTTCGGTCACCTTTTAAAACCAGTCATCTCTAAAGACGCCCATAATTGAAATTCACGGAAAAATATGTCGAAATTTGCATGTTACTAATCCTCGTAATAACGGTAGCTCTATAAATCGGTTACGGTCACATAAATCAAAATATTTTAGGAAAACCCAATGTAATTTGACTTTTTGGTACCAATCATAAATTTCTTTGCCAGCTTTCGAGCTTTGCAAATTTCATTATGACTATAGTGCCTGTTAATCTTATCTTATTGTTAGGATTATGGAACGGTAAACAGGTAATTACATATTAATTGGGTTTGATCTTTTAGGATTTGAAAGTAGTCGCTTATTTTTCTGGACGCACTTTAACTCTGGTCCACATAATTCTTTATTACAATCCTACACCTTAACTTCAGTCCAAGAAAATTTTACTTGCAGCAGGACGATAAGACGCATCTTAACGTCGGTCCAAATAATCCTTCAATTGGTAGATTCGCGTGTATCGTTTCGAGGAGTGCGGTTGGTTAACTTTGTAGTGCGATATTTCCGAAGTGTTTTGAGGTGAAAATGATGTTTTCTCAGGCGGACCGCGAGCCGCCGGACAAAACTAAAGTAGGGGAGACGGGGAATAAAATTAGAATTGCTTTAGAAATTTTGCGTAGTCCAATATTATTAGAGGAAAGTTCAATGGATATCGAATTCACAAGCAATAACACGAAGAAACCAGCAGTGAAAAAAGGAGATGAAAAAAGCTTAAACAAGAAACAATCGGTGAAAAAGAGTGCTAGTGAAAGAAATTCAGACACAAATACATTAAAACAAGTTTGTTCAACAGATACGCCAAAAACAACACCAGAAAATTAAATTCCGAATAACACCGATAATCAAACAAACACAATTCATAATAAATACGAGATTACAGATACAGGTCCGTACAATGTGTATTTAGAAGGTAAAGATAATTTAGGTAATTTACACCTAATGTCAATAGGGAAAATACTATCTGTAAATCATAAAGAAATAAATAATAACATCACATCAATTTCTAAATCAGGTAGAAATAGAATTAAGGTAACTCTAAATTCTCCTATGTCAGCAAATCGTTTATTAGACTCACACATTTTACGTGAAAAAGAAATAACAGCATTTATTCCACAATTTATGGTCCGTAGGATAGGGGTAATTAAAGACGTTGATAGGAGTTTGTCAGGGATTGAATTGACGGAACTAATATCTCCCATGTTCGGTGATTCTTGGCAAATTTTATCGGTAAAGCGATTCACAAAAAGAGTTAAAATTAATGACGAAGTTCGGTTCGAACCCACTAGTAGCATTATGGTTTCATTTAAGGGACAAAAATTGCCTTCTCATGTATCTATTTGTAAAGTAATTTGCTCCGTAGAACCATATCTTCAAAGGGTTATTCAATGTTTTAATTGCCTTCGATATGGCCATGTAAGCAAACAGTGCAAATCGAAAGTAAGATGTAATAAATGCGGTGAGAATCATCAGTCTGATACTTGTCAGGTTTTCAAACCAATAGAATGTATTTTCTGTAAAGGTCCACATCTTGCTACAGAACACAAACTATGTCCGGAATTCAAAAACAAAAAGAAATTAAAGATATTATGGCTAGAGAAAACATCTCATATAGGGATGCTCGAAATAAACAGGAAATGTCATTTTCCAATGCGATCATCTCATCTACAGTCTCTTATGACCCTAGAGATTTCCCATCTTTGCAAGAAATAGGTCGAAAACGAAAAGACAAGGAAATAAGGCAGATAGTAATTTTAATTTTAGGGAATATCAAAACATAACATCACCTTCAGTAGATAGCAGTGGGAACGGGGTTTGCCTAAATAATTCAAACAGTCCTATGTATTTTGATAAAGAGAAAAATGTTCTACTTTCAACAAAAATAGTGTCAGATGTATTACAAATCTTAAAGTCAAATATTAACAAAAATGTTAGTTTGGAATTAGTTCTGAAAAAGCAAATTGAATCAATTCTTAAAGATATTTCATGGACAGAGTCAGTATAATGCAATGGAACGCACGATCTATAATCTCCAATAAAGGAAGCTTAGAACGATATATATTTGAACAAAGAACCAGAATTTGTTTGATTAGTGAAACCTGGTTAAAAGCTTCAAATAATATTGCTTTCTCTGGATACAATATCTTCCGCCAAGATCGGGAAGATGGTTATGGGGAGTGTGCATTTTAGTGCAGAAGTCTATTCCATATAAAGAAATTTATGATTTTTTTACAATTGAAAATGTTATGTGCGTATCAGTATGTTTATTTTTAAAACCAAATAAATCGTTATACATCTATTCATTGTACGTTAAACCAAAGGTTAACGTATCTCATCAAAACTGGTGTAATTTTTTTCAAAGTATTAAAAAACCTTGTTTATTGGGGGGAGATTTTAATATGCACCACATAGCTTGGGGTAATACATATTCAGACGCAGCTGGAGAGAGATTATTGAGCGCTATCGAGGACAACGATCTAGTTTTTCTTAATGACGGCTCACCTATGCTGGTACCTCGTCCGGGCCAAGTAAAATCAGCCATAGATCTCACTTTCTGTAGCCCAAATTTAGCTTCAGTAACCGAATGGAATGTAGAGAGCGACTGCTTGGGATCGAACCATTTGGACATCCACATGAATTTAGAAGTCAACACTACTAGCAAAAAATTTTCCATCACTAATAAATTAAATCTTAGAAGAGCAAATTGGTACAAATTTGAGGAAGTTATGAATAATCTTTCATTTGTATCTAATTATCAAAATAATCTCTCTTATACAAGCTTCATAGAAAATTTGAATCGAGCAATCAAAGATACAATTCCTTCTTTTTAGCAACCAAAATAAAAACACAATCTTTGAAAAACCTTGGTGGAATAATGAGTGTCAACTCGCTATATCAAGTCGAAAAGCAGCACTGGCCGAATACTTTAAAAACCCTACATTGGAAAAATACACCGTATATAAAGAAAAGGCTGCTACTGCTAAAAAAGTAATACTAAGGAGTAAACGTTCATCATGGGCCTCCTTTTTGTACTCAACTAAATAAAGAAAAACCTCTTAAAGATATTTGGTCCGAATTTAAATTGATAAAAAACGGTTCAAATGGAAATAAGCGACCAGTTATAGACGGCGAGTGGTGTAACGCTTTTTTAAACAAGTTAGCGCCACCAATGGTCCTATGATCTGCAAACTTTCCCTCATTATACTTCAAACTCTGATTTGTTTTTAACTGCCCTTTCGATCCTAACGAATTAACGACGGTACTACAAATAGTCAATATAAACTCTTCTCCAGGTTTGGATGAAATCCACTATTTAATGTTACATCACCTACCAATGGCTGCACAGCAACACCTTCTAAACATTTATAATGACATACTTCTAAACGAAAATATTCCCAAACAATGGAAAGACTACAAGGTCATCCCAATTTTAAAACCTACTAAAAGCCCACAAAAGACACTTCCTATAGACCTATTGCCCTCTCGTCTTGCTTGCTAAAAGTCTTCGAAAAACTCTTAAAAAATAGATTAGAATATTGGCTCGAATCTAACAACAAAATTCCCAAATCACAATTTGGCTTCAGAAAAAATTATTCTACCGTAGATGCAGTTGTCCACCTAGTGGCAGACATCCAGACCTCATTTACAAACAATGAGTCTTTGGCTGCTGTATTTGTGGATATCAAAGGTGCTTATGATAATGTTCATTTAAACATATTAAAGAAGTGTCTAGAAAATGTGGGCTTACCCCAAAGATGGTTTCCATAATCATCAAATTGTATACTGATCGAAGAATATTTCTTCATGTTAATAATGTTATATATGGCCCTCAAATAACAA